>JAEUCK010000871.1:0-37236 GCA_017311455.1 Otocyon megalotis megalotis | reverse complement strand
CATAAACCTAACCCAACCCTAACCCCATCGCTAACCTATACCGTAACCCAAATCCTAATCCTAACCATAACACTAACTTGTTCTGTAATCCTACCCCTAACCCTAACCCTAACTTGTACCGTAACCCTAACCTGACCGTAACCTGTACCATAACCCTAACCCTAACCCTAAACCCTACCATAACCAGTAGCGTAACCCTAACCCTAATCCTAAAACTAACCCTAACCTGTACCATAACACTAACCCTAAACCAAACCCTAATGCTAAACTGTACCGTAAACCTAACCCTAACCCTAACCTGTACTGCAACCCTAACCCTAACCCTAACACTAACCCTAATCTGTACAGTAACCCTAACCCTAATCCTAACCGTAACCTGTACCGCAAACCTAACCCTAACCGTAAGCCTAACCCTGACGCTAACCTGTACGATAACCCTAACCCTAATCGTAACCCTCACCTGAACCATACCGTAAACCGAACCCTATCCCTAATGCTAACCTGTACCGTAAACCTAACACTAAGCCTACCAAAACCCTAACTTGTACCGTAACCCTAAATCTAACACGAACCCTAAACTTAACCGTAAACAGTACCATAACCCTAAATTTAACCCTAACCCTAACCTGTACCGTAACCCTAACCATAACCCTAAACCTAACCATAAACTGTTCCGGAACCATAACCCTAACCCTAACCCTAACCCTAACCCTAACCCTAACGTGTACCATAAACATAACCCTAACCCTAACCCTAACCCTAACCTGTACTGTAACCCTAACCATAACCCTATCCCTACTCGTAACCCAAAAACACACCTGTACGGCAAACCTAATCATAACCCTAATCCTAAACCTAACCCTAACTGGACCGTAAACCTAACATTAACCTTATCCTATCCCTATCCCTAACCTTAAAGCTAATCCTACACCTAACCTGTACAATAAACCTAACCCTATCCCTCACCCTAACTTGTATCGTAACCATAACCCTAACCCTAACCCTACCCTGTATCGTAACCCTAACACTCCCCCTAAACATAACCTGTGCCGTAACCCTAACCCTAACGCTACCCTGTATCGTAACCCTAACCCTAAACCTAAACCTAACCATAAACTGTTCCGTAACACTCACCCTAATCCTAACACTAACCCTAACCCTAACCTGTACCATAACACTAACCCTAACCCTAACCCTAAACCTAACCCTAACCCTAACACTAACCTGTATCGTAACACTAACCATAACACTAAACCGAACCTGAACTTGTACCGTAAACCTAAACCTAACCCTAACCGTAACTCTACCCTATACCGTAACCGTAACGCTAACCCTAAACCTAACCCTAACCTTTACCATTACCCTAACCCTAAACTTCTCCCTAACTCTAAAACTAACCTGTACCATACCCTAAACCTAACACTAAACTCTATGGGAAACCTAACCCTAACCCTAACACTAACCCTAACCCTAACCTGTTCCGAAAACCTAACCCTAACCCTAAACCTAACCCTAACCTGTATGGTAACCCTAGCCGTAATTCTAACCGTAACCTGTACCGCAAACCTAACCCTAACCCTAAACCTAAACCTAACACTAACACTAAACCTAACCCTGACCCTAACCTGTTCGATAACCCTAACCCTAACTCTAACCCTAAGCTGTACGGAACCCTAACCCTAAAACTAACCCTAACCCTAACCGGTACCGTAACCCTAACCCTAACCATAGCCATAACCTGTACCGAACTCCTAGCCCTAACCCTAAACCTTCCTGTACCGTAAAACTAACCCTATCCCTATCCCTAACACTAACCTGTTGCGTAACACTAACCATAACACTAAACCAAACCCTAACTTGTACCGTAACCCTAAACTTAACTCTAACCCTAACTTTACCTGGACAATAACCCTAACACTAACTCTTACCGTAACACTAACCTGTACCATAACCCTAACCATAACACTTAACCTAACCCTAACTTGTATCGCAACCCTAAATCTAACCCTATCCCAAACCCTACCCTGTACCGTGACCCTAACCCTAACCCTAAATTTACCGTAACCCTAACCCTAACCTTAACCCTACCTCTAAGCCTAACCTGTACCCTAACCGTAACCCTAACCCTAACCTCTAAGGGAAACCAAAGCCTAACCCTAACATTAACCCTAACCCTAACCTGTACCATAACACTAAGCCTAACCCTAAACCTAACTGTAAACCTAAACTGTACCGTAACTGTAACCCTAACCCTAACCATTAACCTAACCTGTACCGTTATCCTAACCCTAACCCTAACCCTAAAATGTACCATAACCCTAACCCTAACCCTAACCTGTTCCAAAAACCTAACCCTAACGCTACAACTAACCATAATCTGTACCGTAACCCTAAACCTAACCCTAACCCTAACCTGTAGCGTAACCCTAAACCTAACCCGAACCCTAATGCTAAACTGTACCATAACCCTAAACCTAACCCTAACCTATACCGTAACCCTAACCCTAAACCTAACCCTAGTACTATCCTGTACTGTAACCCTAACCCTATCGCTAACCTTTACCACAATCCAAACCCTAACCCTAACTCTAACCCTAATCTATTTGGTAAACCAAACCCTAATCCTAACCCTAAACTGTACTGCAACCCTAACACTAACCCTAACTTCTATGGGAATCCTAACCCTAACTCTAACACTAACCGTAACCCTAACCTGTACCGTAAACATAAATTCCTAATACTTCACCCATAACGCTTGCAACCTATAATGTAAATTCCTAAACCTAAACCTAACTGTGACTCCTAGGCCTGTTCGTATTCCTTAAACTTCCAGCTCTAAACTTAACTCTAAAACTAAACCTGTACCGTGAAACCTAACTCCTAATCCTAAACTAACTATATATTGTAATGTAAATTTCTACCTCCTAATCCCAAACTACCCTAACCCTAACCTGTACCATAACACTAAGCCTAACCCTAAAGCTAACTGTAAACCTAAACTGTACCGTAACTGTAACCCTAACCCTAACCATTAACCTAACCTGTACCGTTATCCTAACCCTAACCCTAACCCTAAAATGTACCGTAACCCTAACCCTAACCCTAACCTGTTCCAAAAACCTAACCCTAACGCTACAACTAACCATAATCTGTACCGTAACCCTAAACCTAACCCTAACCTGTAGCGTAACCCTAAACCTAACCCGAACCCTAATGCTAAACTGTACCGTAACCCTAACACTAACCCTAACCTATACCGTAACCCTAACCCTAAACCTAACCCTAGTACTATCCTGTACTGTAACCCTAACCCTATCGCTAACCTTTACCACAATCCAAACCCTAACCCTAACTCTAACCCTAATCTATTTGGTAAACCAAACCCTAATCCTAACCCTAAACTGTACTGCAACCCTAACACTAACCCTAACTTCTATGGGAATCCTAACCCTAACTCTAACACTAACCCTAACCCTAATCAGTACCGTAAACATAAACATAACCCTAACACTAACCATAACGCTAACCTATATCGTAAACCTAAACCTAAACCTAACCGTGACCCTAAATTGTTCCGTAATCCTATCCCTAAACCTAGCCCTAACCCGAACCCTAAAACTAACCTGTATCGTAAACCTAACCCTAATCCTAAAACTAACCATATATTGTACCGTAACCCTCACCCTAATCCTAACCCCACCCTAACCCTAACCTGTACCATAACACTAACCCTAACCCTAACCCTAATCCTAACCTGTATCATAACCCTAACCCTAACCCTAAACTGTACCGCAGCCCTAACCCTAACCCTAAACCTAACCCTAACCTGTACGGTAACCCTAAACCTAATCCTATCCCTAACCTGTAACGCAAACCTAACCCTAACACTAACCTGTACGGTAACCCTAACCCTAAAACTAACCATAAACCTAACCGGTAAAGTAACACTCACCCTAACCCTAACCCTACTCGTAACCCTAACTCACACCTGTACAGCAACCCTCACCCTAACCCTAACCCTAATCCTAAAATTAACCCTAAACTGTACTGTAACCCTAACCCTACCGCTAAACCTAACCCTAACCCTTTCCTGCACCTTAACCCTACCCCTAACTCTAATCCTAACCCTAACGCTAACCCTAACCCTAACACTAACCCTAAGTGTACCATAACTCTAAACCTAACACTAACCCTAAACCTAATCCTAACTTGTACCGTAACCTATCCCTAAACCTAACCCTAACCCTACCCTGTACTCTAACCCTAACCCTAACCCTAACCTTTACCATTACCCTAACCCTAAACTTCTCCCTAACTCTAAAACTAACCTGTACCATACCCTAAACCTAACACTAACCTCTATGGGAAACCTAACCCTAACCCTAACACTAACCCTAACCTGTTCCGAAAACCTAACCCTAACCCTAAACCTAACCCTAACCTGTACGGTAACCCTAGCCGTAATTCTAACCGTAACCTGTACCGCAAACCTAACCCTAACCCTAACCCTAAACCTAACACTAACACTAAACCTAACCCTGACCCTAACCTGTTCGATAACCCTAACCCTAACTCTAACCCTAAGCTGTACGGAACCCTAACCCTAAAACTAACCCTAACCCTAACCGGTACCGTAACCCTAACCCTAACCATAGCCATAACCTGTACCGAACTCCTAGCCCTAACCCTAAACCTTCCTGTACCGTAAAACTAACCCTATCCCTATCCCTAACACTAACCTGTTGCGTAACACTAACCATAACACTAAACCAAACCCTAACTTGTACCGTAACCCTAAACTTAACTCTAACCCTAACTTTACCTGGACAATAACCCTAACACTAACTCTTACCGTAACACTAACCTGTACCGTAACCCTAACCATAACACTAAACCTAACCCTAACTTGTATCGCAACCCTAAATCTAACCCTATCCCAAACCCTACCCTGTACCGTGACCCTAACCCTAACCCTAAATTTACCGTAACCCTAACCCTAACCTTAACCCTACCTCTAAGCCTAACCTGTACCCTAACCGTAACCCTAACCCTAACCTCTAAGGGAAACCAAAGCCTAACCCTAACATTAACCCTAACCCTAACCTGTACCATAACACTAAGCCTAACCCTAAACCTAACTGTAAACCTAAACTGTACCGTAACTGTAACCCTAACCCTAACCATTAACCTAACCTGTACCGTTATCCTAACCCTAACCCTAACCCTAAAATGTACCATAACCCTAACCCTAACCCTAACCTGTTCCAAAAACCTAACCCTAATGCTACAACTAACCATAATCTGTACCGTAACCCTAAACCTAACCCTAACCCTAACCTGTAGCGTAACCCTAAACCTAACCCGAACCCTAATGCTAAACTGTACCGTAACCCTAACCCTAACCCTAACCTATACCGTAACCCTAACCCTAAACCTAACCCTAGTACTATCCTGTACTGTAACCCTAACCCTATCGCTAACCTTTACCACAATCCAAACCCTAACCCTAACTCTAACCCTAATCTATTTGGTAAACCAAACCCTAATCCTAACCCTAAACTGTACTGCAACCCTAACACTAACCCTAACTTCTATGGGAATCCTAACCCTAACTCTAACACTAACCGTAACCCTAACCTGTACCGTAAACATAAACATAACCCTAACACTAACCATAACGCTAACCTATATCGTAACCCTAAACCTAAACCTAACCGTGACCCTAAATTGTTCCGTAATCCTATCCCTAAACCTAGCCCTAACCCGAACCCTAAAACTAACCTGTACCGTAAACCTAACCCTAATCCTAAAACTAACCATATATTGTACCGTAACCCTCACCCTAATCCTAACCCCACCCTAACCCTAACCTGTACCATAACACTAACCCTAACCCTAACCCTAATCCTAACCTGTATCATAACCCTAACCCTAACCCTAAACTGTACCGCAGCCCTAACCCTAACCCTAAACCTAACCCTAACCTGTACGGTAACCCTAAACCTAATCCTATCCCTAACCTGTAACGCAAACCTAACCCTAACCCTAACCCTAACACTAACCTGTACGGTAACCCTAACCCTAAAACTAACCATAAACCTAACCGGTAAAGTAACACTAACCCTAAACCTAACCCTACTCGTAACCCTAACTCACACCTGTACGGCAACCCTCACCCTAACCCTAACCCTAATCCTAAACTTAACCCTAAACTGTACTGTAACCCTAACCCTACCGCTAAACCTAACCCTAACCCTTTCCTGCACCTTAACCCTACCCCTAACTCTAATCCTAACCCTAACTCTAACCCTAACCCTAACACTAACCCTAAGTGTACCGTAACTCTAAACCTAACACTAACCCTAAACCTAATCCTAACTTGTACCGTAACCTATCCCTAAACCTAACCCTAACCCTACCCTGTACTCTAACCCTAACCCTAAACCTAAACTGTACCATAACCCTAACCCTAACCCTAACCGCAACACTAACCTGTACCGTAACACTAACCCTAACACTAAACTGAAACCTAACTTGAACCGTAATTCGAACCCTAACCCTAACTCTAACCCTAGCCCTTCACGAAACCCTAACCTGTACCGTAAACCTAAACCTAACCTTAACCTAACGCTAAACTATACTGTAACGCTAACCCTAAACCTAACCGTAACCCTACCCTGTACCATAACCCTAACCCTAAACCTAACCTGTTCCATAACCCTAACCCGAACCCTAACCCTAACCCTAACCCTAACCTGTACAGTAAACCTAACCCTAACCCTACCATAACCCTAACACTAACCTGTACTGTAACCCTAAACCTAACCCTATACTTAACCCTAACCTGTACCATAACCCTAAACCTAACCCTCACCCTAACCCTAACCGGAACCTTAACCCTAAACCTTACCCTACTCTAACCCTAACCCTAACCCTAACCTGAATCGTAACCCTAACCCTAACCCAAAACCTAACACTAACCTGTACAGTAACCCTAACCCTAACCCAAAACCTAACCCTAACCTGTACCGTAACCCTAAAACTAACCCTAACCCTAACCTGTACCGTAACCCTTACCCTAACCCTAACCCTACCTGGAACCCTAACACACATCTGGATGGCAACCCTAAACCTAACCCTAAACCTAACCGTAACCCTTACCTGTACCATGACACTAAACCTAAACATATACCGAACCTGTACCGTAACCCTAACCCTAACCCTAACCCAAACCTGTACCATAACCCTAAACCTATCCCTAACCCTAACTTGTACCGAAACCCTAACACTAAACCTAACCGTAACCAGTCCCGTAACCCTAACCATAACCCTAAACCTAACCTTAACCTGTACCATAACCCTAATCCTAACACTAAATTGTACCAAAACCCTAACCCTCACCCTAACCCTAACCAGTACCGTAACCCTAACCCTAATCCGAACCCTAACACTAACCCAAAACCTAACTCTAACCTGTACCATAACCATAAACCTAACCCAACCCTAACCCCATCGCTAACCTATACCGTAACCCAAATCCTAATCCTAACCATAACACTAACTTGTTCTGTAATCCTACCCCTAACCCTAACCCTAACTTGTACCGTAACCCTAACCTGACCGTAACCTGTACCATAACCCTAACCCTAACCCTAAACCCTACCATAACCTGTAGCGTAACCCTAACCCTAATCCTAAAACTAACCCTAACCTGTACCATAACACTAACCCTAACCCAAACCCTAATGCTAAACTGTACCGTAAACCTAACCCTAACCCTAACCTGTACTGCAACCCTAACCCTAACCCTAACCCTAACCCTAATCTGTACAGTAACCCTAACCCTAATCCTAACCGTAACCTGTACCGCAAACCTAACCCTAACCGTAAGCCTAACCCTGACGATAACCTGTACGATAACCCTAACCCTAATCGTAACCCTCACCTGAACCATACCGTAAACCGAACCCTATCCCTAATGCTAACCTATACCGTAAACCTAACACTAAGCCTACCAAAACCCTAACTTGTACCATAACCCTAAATCTAACACGAACCCTAAACTTAACCGTAAACAGTACCATAACCCTAAATTTAACCCTAACCCTAACCTGTACCGTAACCCTAACCATAACCCTAAACCTAACCATAAACTGTTCCGGAACCATAACACTAACCCTAACCCTAACCCTAACCCTAACCCTAACGTGTACCATAAACATAACCCTAACCCTAACCCTAACCCTAACCCTAACCTGTACTGTAACCCTAACCATAACCCTATCCCTACTCGTAACCCAAAAACACACCTGTACGGCAAACCTAATCATAACCCTAATCCTAAACCTAACCCTAACTGGACCGTAAACCTAACATTAACCTTATCCTATCCCTATCCCTAACCTTAAAGCTAATCCTACACCTAACCTGTACAATAAACCTAACCCTATCCCTAAACCTAACCCTAACTTGTATCGTAACCATAACCCTAACCCTAACCCTACCCTGTATCGTAACCCTAACACTCCCCCTAAAAATAACCTGTGCCGTAACCCAAACCCTAACGCTACCCTGTATCGTAACCCTAACCCTAAACCTAAACCTAACCATAAACTGTTCCGTAACACTCACCCTAATCCTAACACTAACCCTAACCCTAACCTGTACCATAACACTAACCCTAACCCTAACCCTAAACCTAACCCTAACCCTAACACTAACCTGTATCGTAACACTAACCATAACACTAAACCGAACCCGAACTTGTACCGTAAACCTAAACCTAACCCTAACCGTAACTCTACCCTATACCGTAACCGTAACGCTAACCCTAAACCTAACCCTAACCTTTACCATTACCCTAACCCTAAACTTCTCCCTAACTCTAAAACTAACCTGTACCATACCCTAAACCTAACACTAACCTCTATGGGAAACCTAACCCTAACCCTAACACTAACCCTAACCCTAACCTGTTCCGAAAACCTAACCCTAACCCTAAACCTAACCCTAACCTGTATGGTAACCCTAGCCGTAATTCTAACCGTAACCTGTACCGCAAACCTAACCCTAACCCTAAACCTAAACCTAACACTAACACTAAACCTAACCCTGACCCTAACCTGTTCGATAACCCTAACCCTAACTCTAACCCTAAGCTGTACGGAACCCTAACCCTAAAACTAACCCTAACCCTAACCGGTACCGTAACCCTAACCCTAACCATAACCATAACCTGTACCGAACTCCTAGCCCTAACCCTAAACCTTCCTGTACCGTAAAACTAACCCTATCCCTATCCCTAACACTAACCTGTTGCGTAACACTAACCATAACACTAAACCAAACCCTAACTTGTACCGTAACCCTAAACTTAACTCTAACCCTAACTTTACCTGGACAATAACCCTAACACTAACTCTTACCGTAACACTAACCTGTACCGTAACCCTAACCATAACACTAAACCTAACCCTAACTTGTATCGCAACCCTAAATCTAACCCTATCCCAAACCCTACCCTGTACCGTGACCCTAACCCTAACCCTAAATTTACCGTAACCCTAACCCTAACCTTAACCCTACCTCTAAGCCTAACCTGTACCCTAACCGTAACCCTAACCCTAACCTCTAAGGGAAACCAAAGCCTAACCCTAACATTAACCCTAACCCTAACCTGTACCATAACACTAAGCCTAACCCTAAACCTAACTGTAAACCTAAACTGTACCGTAACTGTAACCCTAACCCTAACCATTAACCTAACCTGTACCGTTATCCTAACCCTAACCCTAACCCTAAAATGTACCATAACCCTAACCCTAACCCTAACCTGTTCCAAAAACCTAACCCTAACGCTACAACTAACCATAATCTGTACCGTAACCCTAAACCTAACCCTAACCCTAACCTGTAGCGTAACCCTAAACCTAACCCGAACCCTAATGCTAAACTGTACCGTAACCCTAAACCTAACCCTAACCTATACCGTAACCCTAACCCTAAACCTAACCCTAGTACTATCCTGTACTGTAACCCTAACCCTATCGCTAACCTTTACCACAATCCAAACCCTAACCCTAACTCTAACCCTAATCTATTTGGTAAACCAAACCCTAATCCTAACCCTAAACTGTACTGCAACCCTAACACTAACCCTAACTTCTATGGGAATCCTAACCCTAACTCTAACACTAACCGTAACCCTAACCTGTACCGTAAACATAAACATAACCCTAACACTAACCATAACGCTAACCTATATCGTAACCCTAAACCTAAACCTAACCGTGACCCTAAATTGTTCCGTAATCCTATCCCTAAACCTAGCCCTAACCCGAACCCTAAAACTAACCTGTATCGTAAACCTAACCCTAATCCTAAAACTAACCATATATTGTACCGTAACCCTCACCCTAATCCTAACCCCACCCTAACCCTAACCTGTACCATAACACTAACCCTAACCCTAACCCTAATCCTAACCTGTATCATAACCCTAACCCTAACCCTAAACTGTACCGCAGCCCTAACCCTAACCCTAAACCTAACCCTAACCTGTACGGTAACCCTAAACCTAATCCTATCCCTAACCTGTAACGCAAACCTAACCCTAACCCTAACCCTAACACTAACCTGTACGGTAACCCTAACCCTAAAACTAACCATAAACCTAACCGGTAAAGTAACACTCACCCTAACCCTAACCCTACTCGTAACCCTAACTCACACCTGTACAGCAACCCTCACCCTAACCCTAACCCTAATCCTAAACTTAACCCTAAACTGTACTGTAACCCTAACCCTACCGCTAAACCTAACCCTAACCCTTTCCTGCACCTTAACCCTACCCCTAACTCTAATCCTAACCCTAACGCTAACCCTAACCCTAACACTAACCCTAAGTGTACCATAACTCTAAACCTAACACTAACCCTAAACCTAATCCTAACTTGTACCGTAACCTATCCCTAAACCTAACCCTAACCCTACCCTGTACTCTAACCCTAACCCTAACCCTAACCTTTACCATTACCCTAACCCTAAACTTCTCCCTAACTCTAAAACTAACCTGTACCATACCCTAAACCTAACACTAACCTCTATGGGAAACCTAACCCTAACCCTAACACTAACCCTAACCCTAACCTGTTCCGAAAACCTAACCCTAACCCTAAACCTAACCCTAACCTGTATGGTAACCCTAGCCGTAATTCTAACCGTAACCTGTACCGCAAACCTAACCCTAACCCTAACCCTAAACCTAACACTAACACTAAACCTAACCCTGACCCTAACCTGTTCGATAACCCTAACCCTAACTCTAACCCTAAGCTGTACGGAACCCTAACCCTAAAACTAACCCTAACCCTAACCGGTACCGTAACCCTAACCCTAACCATAGCCATAACCTGTACCGAACTCCTAGCCCTAACCCTAAACCTTCCTGTACCGTAAAACTAACCCTATCCCTATCCCTAACACTAACCTGTTGCGTAACACTAACCATAACACTAAACCAAACCCTAACTTGTACCGTAACCCTAAACTTAACTCTAACCCTAACTTTACCTGGACAATAACCCTAACACTAACTCTTACCGTAACACTAACCTGTACCGTAACCCTAACCATAACACTAAACCTAACCCTAACTTGTATCGCAACCCTAAATCTAACCCTATCCCAAACCCTACCCTGTACCGTGACCCTAACCCTAACCCTAAATTTACCGTAACCCTAACCCTAACCTTAACCCTACCTCTAAGCCTAACCTGTACCCTAACCGTAACCCTAACCCTAACCTCTAAGGGAAACCAAAGCCTAACCCTAACATTAACCCTAACCCTAACCTGTACCATAACACTAAGCCTAACCCTAAACCTAACTGTAAACCTAAACTGTACCGTAACTGTAACCCTAACCCTAACCATTAACCTAACCTGTACCGTTATCCTAACCCTAACCCTAACCCTAAAATGTACCATAACCCTAACCCTAACCCTAACCTGTTCCAAAAACCTAACCCTAACGCTACAACTAACCATAATCTGTACCGTAACCCTAAACCTAACCCTAACCTGTAGCGTAACCCTAAACCTAACCCGAACCCTAATGCTAAACTGTACCGTAACCCTAACACTAACCCTAACCTATACCGTAACCCTAACCCTAAACCTAACCCTAGTACTATCCTGTACTGTAACCCTAACCCTATCGCTAACCTTTACCACAATCCAAACCCTAACCCTAACTCTAACCCTAATCTGTTTGGTAAACCAAACCCTAATCCTAACCCTAAACTGTACTGCAACCCTAACACTAACCCTAACTTCTATGGGAATCCTAACCCTAACTCTAACACTAACCCGTAACCCTAACCTGTACCGTAAACATAAACATAACCCTAACACTAACCATAACGCTAACCTATATCGTAACCCTAAACCTAAACCTAACCGTGACCCTAAATTGTTCCGTAATCCTATCCCTAAACCTAGCCCTAACCCGAACCCTAAAACTAACCTGTATCGTAAACCTAACCCTAATCCTAAAACTAACCATATATTGTACCGTAACCCTCACCCTAATCCTAACCCCACCCTAACCCTAACCTGTACCATAACACTAACCCTAACCCTAACCCTAATCCTAACCTGTATCATAACCCTAACCCTAACCCTAAACTGTACCGCAGCCCTAACCCTAACCCTAAACCTAACCCTAACCTGTACGGTAACCCTAAACCTAATCCTATCCCTAACCTGTAACGCAAACCTAACCCTAACCCTAACCCTAACACTAACCTGTACGGTAACCCTAACCCTAAAACTAACCATAAACCTAACCGGTAAAGTAACACTAACCCTAAACCTAACCCTACTCGTAACCCTAACTCACACCTGTACGGCAACCCTCACCCTAACCCTAACCCTAATCCTAAACTTAACCCTAAACTGTACTGTAACCCTAACCCTACCGCTAAACCTAACCCTAACCCTTTCCTGCACCTTAACCCTACCCCTAACTCTAATCCTAACCCTAACGCTAACCCTAACCCTAACACTAACCCTAAGTGTACCATAACTCTAAACCTAACACTAACCCTAAACCTAATCCTAACTTGTACCGTAACCTATCCCTAAACCTAACCCTAACCCTACCCTGTACTCTAACCCTAACCCTAAACCTAAACTGTACCATAACCCTAACCCTAACCCTAACCGCAACACTAACCTGTACCGTAACACTAACCCTAACACTAAACTGAAACCTAACTTGAACCGTAATTCGAACCCTAACCCTAACTCTAACCCTAGCCCTTCACGAAACCCTAACCTGTACCGTAAACCTAAACCTAACCTTAAACCTAACGCTAAACTATACTGTAACGCTAACCCTAAACCTAACCGTAACCCTACCCTGTACCATAACCCTAACCCTAAACCTAACCTGTTCCATAACCCTAACCCGAACCCTAACCCTAACCCTAACCCTAACCTGTACAGTAAACCTAACCCTAACCCTACCATAACCCTAACACTAACCTGTACCGTAACCCTAAACCTAACCCTATACTTAACCCTAACCTGTACCATAACCCTAAACCTAACCCTCACCCTAACCCTAACCGGAACCTTAACCCTAAACCTTACCCTACTCTAACCCTAACCCTAACCCTAACCTGAATCGTAACCCTAACCCTAACCCAAAACCTAACACTAACCTGTACAGTAACCCTAACCCTAACCCAAAACCTAACCCTAACCTGTACCGTAACCCTAAAACTAACCCTAACCCTAACCTGTACCGTAACCCTTACCCTAACCCTAACCCTACCTGGAACCCTAACACACATCTGGATGGCAACCCTAAACCTAACCCTAAACCTAACCGTAACCCTTACCTGTACCATGACACTAAACCTAAACATATACCGAACCTGTACCGTAACCCTAACCCTAACCCTAACCCAAACCTGTACCATAACCCTAAACCTATCCCTAACCCTAACTTGTACCGAAACCCTAACACTACACCTAACCGTAACCTGTCCCGTAACCCTAACCATAACCCTAAACCTAACCCTAACCTGTACCATAACCCTAACCCTAACACTAAATTGTACCAAAACCCTAACACTCACCCTAACCCTAACCAGTACCGTAACCCTAACCCTAATCCGAACCCTAACACTAACCCAAAACCTAACTCTAACCTGTAACTCAACTCTAACCATCGCTACCTATACCGTAACCCAAACCCTAATCCTAACCATAACACTAACTTGTTCTGTAATCCTACCCCTAACCCTAACCCGAACTTGTACCGTAACCCTAACCCTGACCGTAACCTGTACCATAACCCTAACCCTAACCCTAAACCCTACCATAACCTGTAGCGTAACCCTAACCCTAATCCTAAAACTAACCCTAACCTGTACCATAACACTAACCCTAACCCAACCCTAATGCTAAACTGTACCGTAAACCTAACCCTAACCCTAACCTGTACCGCAACCCTAACCCTAACCCTAACACTAACCCTAATCTGTACAGTAACCCTAACCCTAATCCTAACCTAACCTGTACCGCAAACCTAACCCTAACCGTAAGCCTAACCCTGACGCTAACCTGTACGATAACCCTAACCCTAACCGTAACCCTCACCTGAACCATACCGTAAACCAAACCCTATCCCTAATGCTAACCTATACCGTAAACCTAACACTAAGCCTACCAAAACCCTAACTTGTACCGTAACCCTAAATCTAACACGAACCCTAAACTTAACCGTAAACAGTACCATAACCCTAAATTTAACCCTAACCCTAACCTGTACCGTAACCCTAACCATAACCCTAAACCTAACCATAAACTGTTCCGGAACCATAACACTAACCCTAACCCTAACCCTAACCCTAACCCTAACGTGTACCATAAACATAACCCTAACCCTAACCCTAACCCTAACCTGTACTGTAACCCTAACCATAACCCTATCCCTACTCGTAACCCAAACACGCACCTGTACGGGAAACCTAATCATAACCCTAATCCTATACCTAACCCTAAACTGGACCGTAAACCTAACATTAACCTTATCCTATCCCTATCCCTAACCTTAAAGCTAATCCTACACATAACCTGTACAATAAACCTAACCCTATCCCTAAACCTAACCCTAACTTGTATCGTAACCATAACCCTAACCCTAACCCTACCCTGTATCATAACCCTAACCCTCCCCCTAAACATAACCTGTGCCGTAACCCTAACCCTAACCCTACCCTGTATCGTAACCCTAACCCTAAACCTAAACCTAACCATAAACTGTTCCGTAACACTCACCCTAATCCTAACCCTAACCCTAACCCTAACCCTAATGTGTACCATAACACTAACCCTAACCCTAACCCTAATCCTAAACTGTACGGTAACCCTAACCCTAACCCTAACCTGTACCGTAACCCTAACCGTAAACCTAAACCTAACGATAAACTGTACCATAACCTTCACCCTAATCCTAACACTAACCCTAACCCTAACCTCTACCGTAACACTAACCCTAACCCGAACCTTAATCCTAACCTGTACATAACCCTAACCCTAACCCTAAGCTTTACCACAACCCTAACCCTAACCCTAATCCTAACCCTAACCTGTACCACAAACCTAACCCTAATCCTAACCCTAACCCTAATCCTAACCCTGACATTAACCTGTATCGTAAACCTAACCCTACCCCTAAACCTAATGCTAACCAGTACCATAACCCTAACAGTAACCCTAACCCAAACACTAACCCTGACACTAACCTGTACGGTAACCTAACCGTAATCCTAACACTAATCTGTACCGCAACTCTAACCCTAACACTAACCCTAACCTGTACGGTATCCCTAACTCTAACACTAACCCTAACCTGTACCGTAAACCTAACACTAAACCTAAACCTATCCCTAACCCTAACCTTAAACCTAAACCTAAACCTAACCTGTACCGTAACCCTAACCCTAACCCGAACGCTAACCGTAACCCTTAACAGTACCGTACACAAACACTAACCAAAAACCTAACCTATACCGCAACCCTAACCCTAACCCTAACCCTAACTTGTACAGTAACCCTAAACCTAAACCTAACCCTAACACTAACCTGTACCGCAGCCCTAAACCTATCCCTAAACCTAACCTGTACCGTATGACTAACCCCACCCTAACCCTAACTCTAACCCTATCCTGTACCGTTACTCTAACCCTAACCCTAACCCTAACTGTACCGAAACCCTAACCCTAAGCCTAACCCTAACCTGTACCATAACCCTAACCCTAAACCTAACCCTAAACCTAACCCTAACCCTAACACTAACCTGTATCGTAACACTAACCATAACACTAAACCGAACCCGAACTTGTACCGTAACCCTAAACCTAACCCTAACCGTAACTCTACCCTATACCGTAACCGTAACGCTAACCCTAAACCTAACCCTAACCTTTACCATTACCCTAACCCTAAACTTATCCCTAACTCTAAAACTAACCTGTACCATACCCTAAACCTAACACTAACCTCTATGGGAAACCTAACCCTAACCCTAACACTAACCCTAACCTGTTCCGAAAACCTAACCCTAACCCTAAACCTAACCCTAACCTGTACGGTAACCCTAGCCGTAATTCTAACCGTAACCTGTACCGCAAACCTAACCCTAACCCTAACCCTAACCTAACACTAAACCTAACCCTCACCATAACCTGTACGATAACCCGACCCCTACACCTAACCCTAACCTGTACCGTAACCCTAACCCTAACACTAACCCTAACCCTACATTATCCTGTACTATAACCCTAACACTAACACTAAGCCTAAACCTTACCTGTACCATAACCCTAATCCTAACACTAAACCTAAACCTAACTTGTACCGAAACACTAACCCTAAACATAACCCTAACCCTAACCTGTACCATAACTTAACCCTAACCCTAACCGTAAACCTAACCCTAACCTGTACAGTACGAATACCACTAACCCTAACCTTAACCTGTACAGTAAACCTAACCCTAACCCTAACCTAACCCTAACACTAACCTGTACCGTAAACCTAAACCTTACACTAACTCTAACCTTAACCCTAACCTGTACCGTAACCCTGAACCTTACAGTAAACCTAACCCTAACCCTAACCCTACACTGAATCGTAACCCTAACCCTAACCCTAACCTGAATCGTAACCCTAACCCTAACCCAAAACCTAACCCTAACCTATACCGTAACCCTAATTGTAACCCTAAACCAAAACCTAACCCTAACATCACCACTACCGTAACCTTAACACTAACCCTAACCCTAACCCTAAACTAAACCATAAACTCTACCGTAAACCTAACCCTAACCCTAACCCTAACCCTTACCCGTACCGTAACCCTAACCCTAACCCTAAACCTAACCCTTAATGTACCGTATCCATAACCCTAACCCTAACCCTACCAGTAACACTAACCAACACCTGTACAGCAACCCTAATCCTAACCCTAACCCTAACCGTAACCTTACCTGTCCCGTAACACTAATCCTAATGCAAAAACTAAACTATACCGTAACCCTAACCCTAACCCTAACACTAATCCTAACCCTGACCCTAACCTGTTCGATAACCCTAACCCTAACTCTAACCCTAACCTGTACAGAACCCTAACCCTAAAACTAACCCTAACCCTAACCGGTACCGTAGCCCTAACCCTAACCATAACCATAAACTGTACCGAACTCCTAACCCTAACCCTAAACCTTCCTGTACCGTAAAACTAACCCTAACCCTATCCCTAACACTAACCTGTTCCGTAACACTAACCATAACACTAAACCAAACCCTAACTTGTACCGTAACCCTAAACTTAACTCTAACCCCAACTTTACCTGGACAATAACCCTAACACTAACTCTTACCGTAACACTAACCTGTACCATAACCCTAACCATAACACTTAACCTAACCCTAACTTGTATCGCAACCCTAAATCTAACCCTATCCCAAACCCTACCCTGTACCGTGACCCTAACCCTAACCCTAAATTTACCGTAACCCTAACCCTAACCTTAACCCTACCTCTAAGCCTAACCTGTACCCTAACCGTAACCCTAACCCTAACCTCTAAGGGAAACCAAACCCTAACCCTAACATTAACCCTAACCCTAACCTGTACCATAACACTAAGCCTAACCCTAAACCTAACTGTAAACCTAAACTGTACCGTAACTGTAACCCTAACCCTAACCATTAAACTAACCTGTACCGTTATCCTAACCCTAACCCTAACCCTAAAATGTACCGTAACCCTAACCCTAAACCTAACCTGTTCCAAAAACCTAACCCTAACGCTACAACTAACCATAATCTGTACCGTAACCCTAAACCTAACCCTAACCCTAACCTGTAGCGTAACCCTAAACCTAACCCGAACCCTAATGCTAAACTGTACCGTAACCCTAAACCTAACCCTAACCTATACCGTAACCCTAACCCTAAACCTAACCCTAGTACTATCCTGTACTGTAACCCTAACCCTATCGCTAACCTTTACCACAATCCAAACCCTAACCCTAACTCTAACCCTAATCTGTTTGGTAAACCAAACCCTAATCCTAACCCTAAACTGTTCTGCAACCCTAACACTAACCCTAACTTCTATGGGAATCCTAACCCTAACTCTAACACTAACCCTAACCCAAACCTGTACCGTAAACATAAACATAACCCTAACACTAACCATAACGCTAACCTATATCGTAACTCTAAACCTAAACCTAACCGTGACATTAAATTGTTCCGTAATCCTATCCCTAAACCTAGCCCTAACCCGAACCCTAAAACTAACCTGTACCGTAAACCTAACCCTAATCCTAAAACTAACCATATATTGTACCGTAACCCTCACCCTAATCCTAACCCCACCCTAACCCTAACCTGTACCATAACACTAACCCTAACCCTAACCCTAATCCTAACCTGTATCATAACCCTAACCCTAACCCTAAACTGTACCGCAGCTCTAACCCTAACCCTAAACCTAACCCTAACCTGTACGGTAACCCTAAACCTAATCCTATCCCTAACCTGTAACGCAAACCTAACCCTAACCCTAACCCTAACACTAACCTGTACGGTAACCCTAACCCTAAAACTAACCAGAAACCTAACCGGTAAAGTAACACTAACCCTAACCCTAACCCTACTCGTAACCCTAACTCACACCTGTACGGCAACCCTCACCCTAACCCTAACCCTAATCCTAAACTTAACACTAAACTGTACTGTAACCCTAACCCTACCGCTAAACCTAACCCTAACCCTTTCCTGCACCTTAACCCTACCCCTAAATCTAATCCTAACCCTAACTCTAACCCTAACCCTAACACTAACCCTAAGTGTACCGTAACTCTAAACCTAACACTAACCCTAAACCTAATCCTAACTTGTACCGTAACCTAACCCTAAACCTAACCCTAACCCTACCCTGTACTGTAACCCTAACCCTAAACCTAAACTGTACCATAACCCTAACCCTAACCCTAACCGCAACACTAATCTGTACCGTAACACTAACCCTAACACTAAACTGAAACCTAACTTGAACCGTAATTCGAACCCTAACCCTAACTCTAACCCTAGCCCTTCACGAAACCCTAACCTGTACCGTAAACCTAAACCTAACCTTAACCCTAACGCTAAACTATACTGTAACGCTAACCCTAAACCTAACCGTAACCCTACCCTGTACCATAACCCTAACCCTAAACCTAACCTGTACCATAACCATAACCAGAACCCTAACCCTAACCCTAACCCTAACCCTAACCCTAACCTGTACAGTAACGATACCACTAACCCTTACCCTAACCTGTACAGTACCTAACCCTAACCCTATCATAACCCTAACACTAACCTGTACCGTAACCCTAAAACTAACCCTAACTTAACCCTAACGTGTACCGTAACCCTAAACCTAACCCTCACCCTAACCCTAACCGGAACCTTAACCCTAAACCTTACCCTACTCTAACCCTAACCCTGACCTGAATCGTAACCCTAACCCTAACCCAAAACCTAACACTAACCTGTACAGTAACCCTAACCCTAAGCCAAAACCTAACCCTAACCTTTACCGTAACCCTAAAACTAACCCTAACCCTAACCTGTACCGTAAACCTAAACCTAACTCTAAACCTAACCCTAACCCTAACCTGTACCGTAACCCTAACCCTAACCCTAACCCTAATCCTAACCCTAACCTGCCCGTAACCCTAACCTAACCCTAACCATAACCCTAACCTGTTCCATACCCTAAAACTAACCCTAACCCTAACCCTAATGCTAACCTACACTGTAACCGTAACCGTAATCGTAACCGTAACCCAAACTTGTACCGTAACCCTAAAACTAACCCTAACCCTAACCTGTACTGTGACACTAACACTAACACTAAAACTACCCCTAACATTAAACCTACCCTGTACCATAACCCTAACCCTAACCCTAACCCTAACCCTAATCCTAAGCCTTACCGTAACCATTTCTTGCCTGTAACACTAACCCTAAACCTAAACCTAACCTGTACCCTAACCCTAAACCTAACCATAACACTAACCTGTACCGTAACCCTACCCCTAACACTAACCCTAACCTGTACAGTACCCAAACCCTAACACTAACGCTAAACCTAACCCAAAACCTAACCTTTACCTAACCCTAAAACTAACCCTAACCGTAACCGTAACCTGTAGCATAACCCTAAACCCAAACCTAATCCTAACCTCACCATTACCGTAACCCTAACACTAACCCTAACCATAACCCTAAACTTAACCATAAACTGTACCGTAAACCTAACCCTAACCCTAAACCTAACCCTTAATGTACCGTATCCATAACCCTAACCCTAACCCTACCAGTAACACTAACCAACACCTGTACAGCAAACCTAACCCTAACTCTAACCCTAATCGTAACCTTACCTGTCCCAAAACACTAACCCTAACCCTAAAACTAAACTATACAATAACCCTCACCCTAACCCTAACCCTAACCTGTACAATAAACCGACCCCTACACCTAACCCTAACCTGTACCGTAACCATAACCCTAACACTAACACTAACCCTAACCCTACATTATCCTGTACTATAACCCTAACACTAACACTAACCCTAAACCTTACCTGTACCATAACCCTAATCCTAACCCTAAACCTAACCCTAACTTGTACCGAAACACTAACCCTAAACATAACCCTAACCCAACCTGTACCATAACTTAACCCCCAACCCCAACCCTAAATCCTGGTCCCCAACTCAGCCAGCAGTAACGATACCACTAACCCTTACCCTAACCTGTACAGTACCTAACCCTAACCCTACCATAACCCTAACACTAACCTGTACCGTAACCCTAAAACTAACCCTAAACTTAACCCTAACGTGTACCGTAACCCTAAACCTAACCCTCACCCTAACCCTAACCGGAACCTTAACCCTAAACCTTACCCTACTCTAACCCTAACCCTAACCTGAATCGTAACCCTAACCCTAACCCAAAACCTAACACTAACCTGTACAGTAACCCTAACCCTAAGCCAAAACCTAACCCTAACCTTTACCGTAACCCTAAAACTAACCCTAACCCTAACCTGTACCGTAAACCTAAACCTAACTCTAAACCTAACCCTAACCCTAACCTGTACCGTAACTAACCCTAACCCTAACCCTAATCCTAACCCTAACCTGCCCGTAACCCTAACCTAACCCTAACCATAACCCTAACCTGTTCCATACCCTAAAACTAACCCTAACCCTAACCCTAATGCTAACCTACACTGTAACCGTAACCGTAATCGTAACCGTAACCCAAACTTGTACCGTAACCCTAAAACTAACCCTAACCCTAACCTGTACTGTGACACTAACACTAACACTAAAACTACCCCTAACATTAAACCTACCCTGTACCATAACCCTAACCCTAACCCTAACCTTAACCCTAATCCTAAGCCTTACCGTAACCATTTCTTGCCTGTAACACTAACCCTAAACCTAAACCTAACCTGTACCCTAACCCTAAACCTAACCATAACACTAACCTGTACCGTAACCCTACCCCTAACACTAACCCTAACCTGTACAGTACCCAAACCCTAACACTAACGCTAAACCTAACCCAAACCCTAACCTTACACCTAACCCTAAACCTAACCCTAACCGTAACCGTAACCTGTACCATAACCCTAAACCCAAACCTAATCCTAACCTCACCAATACCGTAACCCTAACACTAACCCTAACCATAACCCTAAACTTAACCATAAACTCTACCGTAAACCTAACCCTAACCCTAACCCGTACCGTAACCCTAACCCTAACCCTAAACCTAACCCTTAATGTACCGTATCCATAACCCTAACCCTAACCCTACCAGTAACACTAACCAACACCTGTACAGCAAACTTAACCCTAACTCTAACCCTAATCGTAACCCTTACCTGTCCCAAAACACTAACCCTAACCATAAAACTAAACTATACAATAACCCTCACCATAACCCTAACTCTAACCTGTACAATAACCCTACCCCTACACCTAACCCTAACCTGTACCGTAACCCTAACCCTAACACTAACACTAACCCTAACCCTACATTATCCTGTACTATAACCCTAACACTAACACTAACCC
The DNA here is from genome assembly GCA_017311455.1 of Otocyon megalotis megalotis. NCBI lineage: Eukaryota > Metazoa > Chordata > Mammalia > Carnivora > Canidae > Otocyon > Otocyon megalotis. The sequence goes on along the minus strand of JAEUCK010000871.1, from coordinate 14,501 downwards.
TAAAACTTACCTGTACCATAACCCTAATCCTAACCCTAAACCTAACCCTAACTTGTACCGAAACACTAACCCTAAACATAACCCTAACCCTAATCTGTACCATAACTTAACCCTAACCCTAACCCTAAACCTAACCCTAACCTGTACAGTACGAATACCACTAACCCTCACCCTAACCTGTACAGTAAACCTAACCCTAACCCTACCCTAACCATAACACTAACCAGTACGGTAAACGTAAACCTAACACTAACCCTAACCTTAACCCTAACCTGTACCGTAACCCTAAACCTAACCTTCACACTAACCCTAACCGGTACCGTAACCCTGAACCTTACCCTAAACCTAACCCTAACCCTAACCCTACACTGAATCGTAACCCTAACCCTAACCCTAACCTGAATCGTAACCCTAACCCTAACCCAAAACCTAACCCTAACCTATACCATAACCCTAATCGTAACCCTAAACCAAAACCTAACCCTAACATCACCACTACCGTAACCTTAACACTAACCCTAACCCTAACCCTAAACTAAACCATAAACTCTACCTTAAACCTAACCCAAACCCTAACCCTAACCCTAACCCTTACCCGTACCGTAACCCTAACCCTAACCCTAAACCTAACCCTTAATGTACCGTATCCATAACCCTAACCCTAACCCTACCAGTAACACTAACCAACACCTGTACAGCAACCCTAATCCTAACCCTAACCCTAACCGTAAACCTTACCTGTCCCGTAACACTAACCCTAACGCAAAAACTAAACTATACTGTAACCCTAACCCTAACCCTAACCTGTACAATAACCCGACCCCTACACCTAACCATAACCTGTACCGTAACCCTAACCCTAACACTAACACTAACCCTAACCCTACATTATCCTGTACTATAACCCTAACAGTAACACTAACACTAACCCTTACCTGTACCATAACCCTAATCCTAACCCTAAACCTAACCCTAACTTCTACCGAAACACTAACCCTAAACATAACCCTAACCCTAACTTGTACCATAACCTAATCCTAACCCTAAACTTAACCCTAACCCTAACCCTAACCTGTACAGTAACGATACCACTAACCCTAACCCTAACCTGTACAGTAAACCTAACCTAACCCTACCTTAAACCTAACACTAAGCTGTACCGTAAACCTAAACCTAACCCTAAACCTAACCTTAACCCTAACCTGTACCGTAACCCTAAACCTAACCTTCACCCTAACCCTGACTGGTACTGTAACCCTAAACCACCCAAACACAAAACCTAACCCTTACCTGTACCGTAACCCTAACCCTAACCCTAACCATAACCCTAACGTGCACCGTAACCCTAAAACTAACCCTGACCCTAACCTGTGCCGTAACCCTAAACCTAATCCTAATTCTAACCCTAACCCTAACCTGTACCGTAATCCTAACCCTAACCCTAACCCTAACCTGTACCGTAACCCTAAACCTAACCCTAACCCTAACCCTAACCTGTTCCATACCCTAAAACTAACCCTAACACTAATGCTAACCTGTACATAACCCTAACCCTAACCCTAATCCTAACCCTAACCTGTACCGCAAACCTAACCCTAACCCTAACCCTAATCCTAACCTTGACATTAAACTGTATCGTAACCCTAACCCTACCCCTATACCTAATGCTAACCAGTACCATAACCCTAACAGTAACCCTAACCCAAACACTAACCCTTACACTAACCTGTATGGTAACCCTGACCATAACCCAAACCCTAACCCTAACCTTAATCCTAACACTAACCTGTACGGTAACCTAACCGTAACCATAACACTAATCTGTACCGCAACTCTAACCCTAACCCTAACCCTAACCTGTACGCTATCCCTAACTCTAACCCTAACCCTAACCTGTACCGTAAACCTAACACTAAACATAAACCTATCCCTAACCCAAACCTGAAACCTAAACCTAAACCTAACCTGTACCGTAACCCTAACACTAACCCGAACGCTAACCGTCACCCTTAACTGTACCGTACACAAACACTAACCAAAAACCTAAACTATACCGCAACCCTAACCCTAACCCTAACCCTAATTTGTACAGTAACCCTAAACCTAACCCTAACCCTTACACTAACCTGTACCGCAACCCTAAACCTATCCCTAAACCTAACCTGTACCGTATGACTAACCCTACCCTAACCCTAACTCTAACCCTATCCTGTACCGTTACTCTAACCCTAACCCTAACCCTAACCCTAACTGTACCGAAACCCTAACCCTAAACCTACCTAACCCTAACCCTGACCCTAACCTGTTCGAGAACCCTAACCCTAACTCTACCCCTAACCTGTACAGAACCCTAACCCTAAAACGAACCCTAACCCTAACCGATACCGTAGCCCTAACCCTAACCATAGCCATAACCTGTACCGAAATCCTAATCCTAACCCTAAACCTTCCTGTACCGTAAAACTAACCCTAACCCTATCCCTAACACTAACCTGTACCGTAATACTCACCATAACACTAAACCTAACCCTAACTTGTACCGTAACCCTAAACCTAACTCTAACCCTAACCTTACCTCGACAATAACCCTAACACTAACTCTTACCGTAACACTAACCTGTACCGTAACCCTACCATAACACTAAACCTAACCCTAACTTGTATCGCAACCCTAAATGTAACCCTATCCCAAACCCTACCCTGTATCGTGACCCTAACCCTAACCCTAAATTTACCGTAACCCTAACCCTAACCTTAACCCTACCTCTAAGCCTAACCTGTACCCTAACCCTAACCTCTAAGGGAAACCAAACCCTAACCCTAACATTAACCCTAACCATAACCTGTACCGTTACACTAAACCTAACCCTAAACCTAACTGTAAACCTAAACTGTACCATAACTGTAACCCTAACCCTAACCATTAACCTAACCTGTACCGTTATTCTAACCCTAACCCTAACCCTAAACTTAACCCTAACCTGTACAGTACGAATACCACTAACTCTAACCTGTACCTGTACAGTAAACCTAACCCTAACCCTACCCTAACCCTAACACTAACCTGTACCGTAAACCTAAACCTAACACTAACCCTAACCTTAACCCTAACCTGTACCGTAAACCTAAACCTAACACTAACCCTAACCTTAACCCTAACCTGTACCGTAACCCTAAACCTAACCTTCACACTAACCCTAACCGGTACCGTACCCTGAACCTTACCCTAAACCTAACGCTAACCCTAACCCTACACTGAATCGTAACCCTAACCCTAACCCTAACCTGAATCGTAACCCTAACCCTAACCCAAAACCTAACCCTAACCTATACCGTAACCCTAATCGTAACGCTAAACCAAAACCTAACCCTAACATCACCACTACCGTAACCTTAACACTAACCCTAACCCTAACCTGAATCGTAACCCTAACCCTAACTCTTACCCGTACCGTAACCCTAACCCTAACCCTAAACCTAACCCTTAATGTACCGTATCCATAACCCTAACCCTAACCCTACCAGTAACAATAACCAACACCTGTACAGCAACCCTAATCCTAACCCTAACCCTAACCGAACCGTTACCTGTCCCGTAACACTAACCCTAACACAAAAACTAAACTATACCGTAACCTAACCCTCACCCTAACCTGTACAATAACCCGACCCTACACCTAACCGTAACCTGTACCGTAACCCTAACCCTAACACTAACACTAACCCTACCCTACATTATCCTGTACTATAACCCTAACACTAACACTAACCCTAACCCTTACCTGTATCATAACCCTAATCCTAACAATAAACCTAACCCTAACTTGTACCGAAACACTAAAACTAAACATAACCCTAACCCTAACTTGTACCATAACCTAACCCTAACCCTAAACTTAACCCTAACCCTAACCCTAACCTGTACAGTAAACCTAAACCTAACCCTACCTTAACCCTAACACTAACCTGTACCGTAAACCTAAACCTAACCCTAAACCTAACCTTAACCCTAACCTGTAACGTAACCCTTAACCTAACCTTCACCCTAACCCTAACTGGTACTGTAACCCTAAACCACCCTAACACAAAACCTAACCCTAACCTGTACCGTAACCCTAACCCTAACCCTAACCGTAACCCTAACGTGTACCGTAACCCTAAAACTAACCCTGACCCTAACCTGTGCCGTAACCCTAAACCTAATCCTAAACCTAACCCTAACCTGTACCGTAATCCTAACCCTAACCCTAACCCTAACCTGTACCGTAAACCTAAACCTAACCCTAACCCTAACCCTAACCTGTTCCATACCCTAAAACTAACCCTAACCCTAATGCTAACCTGTACATAACCCTAACCCTAATCCTAACTCCAACCTGTACCGCAAACCTAACCCTAACCCTAACCCTAATCCTAACCTTGACATTAAACTGTATCGTAACCCTAACTCTACCCCTAAACCTAATGCTAACCAGTACCATAACCCTAACAGTAACCCTAACCCAAACACTAACCCTTACACTAACCTGTATGGTAACCCTGACCATAACCCAAACCCTAACCCTAACCTTAATCCTAACACTAACCTGTACGGTAACCTAACCGTAACCATAACACTAATCTGTACCGCAACTCTAACCCTAACCCTAACCCTAACCTGTACGCTATCCCTAATCTAACCCTAACCCTAACCTGTACCGTAAACCTAACACTAAACATAAACCTATCCCTAACCCTAACCTTAAACCTAAACCTAAACCTAACCTGTACCGTAACCCTAACACTAACCCGAACGCTAACTGTCACCCTTAACTGTACCGTACACAAACACTAACCAAAAACCTAAACTATACCGCAACCCTAACCCTAACCCTAACCCTAACTTGTACAGTAACGCTAAACCTAACCCTAACCCTAACACTAACCTGTCCGCAACCCTAAACCTATCCCTAAACCTAACCTGTACCGTATGACTAACCCTACCCTAACCCTAACTCTAACCCTATCCTGTACCGTTACTCTAACCCTAACCCTAACCCTAACCCTAACTGTACCGAAACCCTAACCCTAAACCTACCTAACCCTAACCCTGACCCTAACCTGTTCGATAACCCTAACCCTAACTCTACCCCTAACCTGTACAGAACCCTAACCCTAAAACGAACCCTAACCCTAACCAATACCATAGCCCTAACCCTAACCATAACCATAACCTGTACCGAAATCCTAACCCTAACCCTAAACCTTCCTGTACCATAAAACTAACCCTAACCCTATCCCTAACACTAACCTGTACCGTAATACTCACCATAACACTAAACCTAACCCTAACTTGTACCGTAACCCTAAACCTAACTCTAACCCTAACCTTACCTCGACAATATCCCTAACACTAACTCTTACCGTAACACTAACCTGTACCGTAACCCTACCATAACACTAAACCTAACCCTAACTTGTATCGCAACCCTAAATCTAACCCTATCCCAAACCCTACCCTGTATCGTGACCCTAACACTAACCCTAAATTTACCGTAACCCTAACCCTAACCTTAACCCTACCTCTAAGCCTAACCTGTACCCTAACCCTAACCTCTAAGGGAAACCAAACCCTAGCCCTAACATTAACCCTAACCATAACCTGTACCGTTACACTAAACCTAACCCTAAACCTAACTGTAAACCTAAACTGTACCATAACTGTAACCCTAACCCTAACCATTAACCTAACCTGTACCGTTATCCTAACCCTAACCCTAACCCAAAACCTAACCCTAACCTGTACAGTACGAATACCACTAACCCTAAACCTAACCTGTACAGTAAACCTAACCCTAACCCTATCCTAACCCTAACACTAACCTGTACCGTAAACCTAAACCTAATACTAACCCTAACCTTAACCCTAACCTGTACCGTAACCCTAAACCTAACCTTCACACTAACCCTAACCGGTACCGTAACCCTGAACCTTACCCTAAACCTAACCCTAACCCTAACCCTACACTGAATCGTAACCCTAACCCTAACCCAAAACCTAACCCTAACCTATACCGTAACCCTAATCGTAACCCTAAACCAAAACCTAACCCTAACATCACCACTACCGTAACCTTAACACTAACCCTAACCCTAACCTGAATCGTAACCCTAACCCTAACTCTTACCCGTACCGTAACCCTAACCCTAACCCTAAACCTAACCCTTAATGTACCGTATCCATAACCCTAACCCTAACCCTACCAGTAACACTAACCAACACCTGTACAGCAACCCTAATCCTAACCCTAACCCTAACCGAACCGTTACCTGTCCCGTAACACTAACCCTAACACAAAAACTAAACTATACCGTAACCCTAACCCTAACCCTAACCTGTACAATAACCCGACCCCTACACCTAACCATAACCTGTACCATAACCCTAACCCTAACACTAACACTAACCCTACCCTACATTATCCTGTACTATAACCCTAACACTAACACTAACCCTAACCCTTACCTGTACCATAACGCTAATCCTAACCCTAAACCTAACCCTAACTTGTACCGAAACGCTAACCCTAAACATAACCCTAACCCTAACTTGTACCATAACCTAACCCTAACCCTAAACTTAACCCTAACCCTAACCCTAACCTGTACAGTAAACCTAAACCTAACCCTACCTTAACCCTAACACTAACCTGTACCGTAAACGTAAACCTAACCCTAAACCTAACCTTAACCCTAACCTGTACCGTAACCCTTAACCTAACCTTCACCCTAACCCTAACTGGTACTGTAACCCTAAACCACCCTAACACAAAACCTAACCCTAACATGTACCGTAACCCTAACCCTAACCCTAACCGTAACCCTAACGTGTACCGTAACCCTAAAACTAACCCTGACCCTAACCTGTGCCGTAACCCTAAACCTAATCCTAAACCTAACCCTAACCCTAACCTGTACCGTAATCCTAACCCTAACCCTAACCCTAAACTGTACCGTAACCCTAAACCTAACCCTAACCCTAACCTGTTCCATACCCTAAAACGAACCCTAACCCTAATGCTAACCTGTACATAACCTTAACCCTAACCCTAATCCTAACCCTAACCTGTACCGCAAACCTAACCCTAACCCTAACCCTAACCCTAACCCTAATCCTAACCTTGACATTAAACTGTATCGTAACCCTAACCCTACCCCTAAACCTAATGCTAACCAGTACCATAACCCTAACAGTAACCCTAACCCAAACACTAACCCTTACACTAACCTGTATGGTAACCCTGACCATAACCCAAACCCTAACCCTAACCCTAATCCTAACACTAACCTGTACGGTAACCTACCGTAACCCTAACACTAATCTGTACCGCAACTCTAACCCTAACCCTAACCCTAACCTGTACGCTATCCCTAACTCTAACCCTAACCCTAACCTGTACCGTAAACCTAACACTAAACATAAACCTATCCCTAACCCAAACCTGAAACCTAAACCTAAACCTAACCTGTACCGTAACCCTAACACTAACCCGAACGCTAACCGTCACCCTTAACTGTACCGTACACAAACACTAACCAAAAACCTAAACTATACCGCAACCCTAACCCTAACCCTAACCCTAACTTGTACAGTAACGCTAAACCTAACCCTAACCCTAACACTAACCTGTACCGCAACCCTAAACCTATCCCTAAATCTAACCTGTACCGTATGACTAACCCTACCCTAACCCTAACTCTAACCCTATCCTGTACCGTTACTCTAACCCTAACCCTAACCCTAACCCTAACCCTAACTGTACCGAAACCCTAACCCTAAACCTACCTAACCCTAACCCTGACCCTAACCTGTTCGATAACCCTAACCCTAACTCTACCCCTAACCTGTACAGAACCCTAACCCTAAAACGAACCCTAACCCTAACCGATACCGTAGCCCTAACCCTAACCATAACCATAACCTGTACCGAAATCCTAACCCTAACCCTAAACCTTCCTGTACCGTAAAACTAACCCTAACCCTATCCCTAACACTAACCTGTACCGTAATACTCACCATAACACTAAACCTAACCCTAACTTGTACCGTAACCCTAAACCTAACTCTAACCCTAACCTTACCTCGACAATAACCCTAACACTAACTCTTACCGTAACACTAACCTGTACCGTAACCCACCATAACACTAAACCTAACCCTAACTTGTATCGCAACCCTAAATCTAACCCTATCCCAAACCCTACCCTGTATCGTGACCCTAACCCTAACCCTAAATTTACCGTAACCCTAACCCTAACCTTAACCCTACCTCTAAGCCTAACCTGTACCCTAACCTTAACCCTAACCCTAACCTCTAAGGGAAACCAAACCCTAACCCTAACATTAACCCTAACCATAACCTGTACCGTAACACTAAGCCTAACCCTAAACCTAACTGTAAACCTAAACTGTACCATAACTGTAACCCTAACCCTAACCATTAACCTAACCTGTACCGTTATCCTAACCCTAACCCTAACCCAAAACCTAACCCTAACCTGTACAGTACGAATACCACTAACCCTAAACCTAACCTGTACAGTAAACCTAACCCTAACCCTATCCTAACCCTAACACTAACCTGTACCGTAAACCTAAACCTAACACTAACCCTAACCTTAACCCTAACCTGTACCGTAACCCTAAACCTAACCTTCACACTAACCCTAACCGGTACCGTAACCCTGAACCTTACCCTAAACCTAACCCTAACCCTAACCCTACACTGAATCGTAACCCTAACCCTAACCCTAACCTGAATCGTAACCCTAACCCTAACCCAAAACCTAACCCTAACCTATACCGTAACCCTAATCGTAACCCTAAACCAAAACCTAACCCTAACATCACCACTACCGTAACCTTAACACTAACCCTAACCCTAACCCTAAACTAAACCATAAACTCTACCGTAAACCTAACCATAACCCTAACCCTAACCCTAACCCTAACCCTTACCCATACCGTTACCCTAACCCTAACCCTAAACCTAACCCTTAATGTACTGTATCCATAACCCTAACCCTAACCCTACCAGTAACACTAACCAACACCTGTACAGCAACCCTAATCCTAACCCTAACCCTAACCGTAACCGTTACCTGTCCCATAACACTAACCCTAACACAAAAACTAAACTATACCGTAACCCTAACCCTAACCCTAACCTGTACAATAACCCGACCCCTACACCTAACCATAACCTGTACCGTAACCCTAACCCTAACACTAACACTAACCCTACCCTACATTATCCTGTACTATAACCCTAACACTAACACTAACCCTAACCCTTACCTGTATCATAACCCTAATCCTAACAATAAACCTAACCCTAACTTGTACCGAAACACTAAAACTAAACATAACCCTAACCCTAACTTGTACCATAACCTAACCCTAACCCTAAACTTAACCCTAAACCTAACCCTAACCTGTACAGTAACGATACCACTAACCCTAACCCTAACCTGTACAGTAAACCTAAACCTAACCCTACCTTAACCCTAACCCTAACCTGTACCGTAACCCTAAACCTAACCCTAACCTTAACCTGTTCCATACCCTAAAACGAACCCTAACCCTAATGCTAACCTGTACATAACCCTAACCCTAACCCTAATCCTAACCCTAACCTGTACCGCAAACCCTAACCCTAACCCTAACCCTAATCCTAACCTTGACATTAAACTGTATCGTAACCCTAACTCTACCCCTAAACCTAATGCTAACCAGTACCATAACCCTAACAGTAACCCTAACCCAAACACTAACCCTTACACTAACCTGTATGGTAACCCTGACCATAACCCAAACCCTAACCCTAACCCTAATTCTAACACTAACCTGTATGGTAACCTTACCGTAACCCTAACACTAATCTGTACCGCAACTCTAACCCTAACCCTAACCCTAACCTGTACGCTATCCCTAACTCTAACCCTAACCCTAACCTGTACCGTAAACCTAACACTAAACATAAACCTATCCCTAACCCTAACCTTAAACCTAAACCTAAACCTAACCTGTACCGTAACCCTAACACTAACCCGAACGCTAACCGTAACCCTTAACTGTACCGTACACAAACACTACCCAAAAACCTAAACTATACCGCAACCCTAACCCTAACCCTAACCCTAACTTGTACAGTAAGGCTAAACCTAACCCTAACCCTAACACTAACCTGTACCGCAACCCTAAACCTATCCCTAAACCTAACCTGTACCGTATGACTAACCCTACCCTAACCCTAACTCTAACCCTATCCTGTACCGTTACTCTAACCCTAACCCTAACCCTAACCCTAACCCTAACCCTAACTGTACCGAAATCCTAACCCTAAACCTACCTAACCCTAACCCTGACCCTAACCTGTTCGATAACCCTAACCCTAACTCTACCCCTAACCTGTACAGAACCATAACCCTAAAACGAACCCTAACCCTAACCGATACCGTAGCCCTAACCCTAACCATAACCATAACCTGTACCGAAATCCTAACCCTAACCCTAAACCTTCCTGTACCATAAAACTAACCCTAACCCTATCCCTAACACTAACCTGTACCGTAATACTCACCATAACACTAAACCTAACCCTAACTTGTACCGTAACCCTAAACCTAACTCTAACCCTAACCTTACCTCGACAATAACCCTAACACTAACTCTTACCGTAACACTAACCTGTACCGTAACCCTACCATAACACTAAACCTAACCCTAACTTGTATCGCAACCCTAAATCTAACCCTATCCCAAACCCTACCCTGTATCGTGACCCTAACCCTAACCCTAAATTTACCGTAACCCTAACCCTAACCTTAACCCTACCTCTAAGCCTAACCTGTACCCTAACCCTAACCTCTAAGGGAAACCAAACCCTAACCCTAACATTAACCCTAACCATAACCTGTACCGTAACACTAAACCTAACCCTAAACCTAACTGCAAACCTAAACTGTACCATAACTGTAACCCTAACCCTAACCATTAACCTAACCTGTACCGTTATCCTAACCCTAACCCTAACCCAAAACCTAACCCTAACCTGTACAGTACGAATACCACTAACCCTAACCCTAACCTGTACAGTAAACCTAACCCTAACCCTATCCTAACCCTAACACTAACCTGTACCGTAAACCTAAACCGAACACTAACCCTAACCTTAACCCTAACCTGTACCGTAACCCTAAACCTAACCTTCACACTAACCCTAACCGGTACCGTAACCCTGAACCTTACCCTAAACCTAACCCTAACCCTAACCCTACACTGAATCGTAACCCTAACCCTAACCCTAACCTGAATCGTAACCCTAACCCTAACCCAAAACCTAACCGTAACCTATACCGTAACCCTAATCGTAACCCTAAACCAAAACCTAACCCTAACATCACCACTACCGTAACCTTAACACTAACCCTAACCCTAACCCTAAACTAAACCATAAACTCTACCGTAAACCTAACCCTAACCCTAACCCTAACCCTAACCCTAACCCTTACCCATACCGTAACCCTAACCCTAACCCTAAACCTAACCCTTAATGTACCGTATCCATAACCCTAACCGTAACCCTACCAGTAACACTAACCAACACCTGTACAGCAACCCTAATCCTAACCCTAACCCTAACCGTAACCGTTACCTGTCCCGTAACACTAACCCTAACACAAAAACTAAACTATACCGTAACCCTAACCCTAACCCTAACCTGTACAATAACCCGACCCCTACACCTAACCGTAACCTGTACCGTAACCCTAACCCTAACACTAACACTAACCCTACCCTACATTATCCTGTACTATAACCCTAACACTAACACTAACCCTAACCCTTACCTGTATCATAACCCTAATCCTAACCCTAAACCTAACCCTAACTTGTACCAAAACACTAAAACTAAACATAACCCTAACCCTAACTTGTACCATAACCTAACCCTAACCCTAAACTTAACCCTAAACCTAACCCTAACCTGTACAGTAACGATACCACTAACCCTAACCCTAACCTGTACAGTAAACCTAAACCTAACCCTACCTTAACCCTAACCCTAACCTGTACCGTAACCCTAAACCTAACCCTAACCTTAACCTGTTCCATACCCTAAAACGAACCCTAACCCTAATGCTAACCTGTACATAACCGTAACCCTACCCTAATCCTAACCCTAACCTGTACCGCAAACCTAACCCTAACCCTAACCCTAACCCTAACCCTAATCCTAACCTTGACATTAAACTGTATCGTAACCCTAACCCTACCCCTAAACCTAATGCTAACCAGTACCATAACCCTAACAGTAACCCTAACCCAAACACTAACCCTTACACTAACCTGTATGGTAACCCTGACCATAACCCAAACCCTAACCCTAACCCTAATTCTAACACTAACCTGTACGGTAACCTTACCGTAACCCTAACACTAATCTGTACCGCAACTCTAACCCTAACCCTAACCCTAACCTGTACGCTATCCCTAACTCTAACCCTAACCCTAACCTGTACCGTAAACCTAACACTAAACATAAACCTATCCCTAACCCAAACCTGAAACCTAAACCTAAACCTAACCTGTACCGTAACCCTAACACTAACCCGAACGCTAACCGTCACCCTTAACTGTACCGTACACAAACACTAACCAAAAACCTAAACTATACCGCAACCCTAACCCTAACCCTAACCCTAACTTGTACAGTAACGCTAAACCTAACCCTAACCCTAATACTAACCTGTACCGCAACCCTAAACCTATCCTAACCTGTACCGTATGACTAACCCTACCCTAACCCTAACTCTAACCCTATCCTGTACCGTTACTCTAACCCTAACCCTAACCCTAACCCTAACCCTAACCCTAACTGTACCGAAATCCTAACCCTAAACCTACCTAACCCTAACCCTGACCCTAACCTGTTCGATAACCCTAACCCTAACTCTACCCCTAACCTGTACAGAACCCTAACCCTAAAACGAACCCTAACCCTAACCGATACCGTAGCCCTAACCCTAACCATAACCATAACCTGTAACGAAATCCTAACCCTAACCCTAAACCTTCCTGTACCGTAAAACTAACCCTAACCTTTTCCATAACACTAACCTGTACCGTAATACTCACCATAACACTAAACCTAACCCTAACTTGTACCGTAACCCTAAACCTGACTCTAACCCTAACCTTACCTCGACAATAACCCTAACACTAACTCTTACCGTAACACTAACCTGTACCGTAACCCTACCATAACACTAAACCTAACCCTAACTTGTATCGCAACCCTAAATCTAACCCTATCCCAAACCCTACCCTGTATCGTGACCCTAACCCTAACCCTAAATTTACCGTAACCCTAACCCTAACCTTAACCCTACCTCTAAGCCTAACCTGTACCCTAACGCTAACCTCTAAGGGAAACCAAACCCTAACCCTAACATTAACCCTAACCATAACCTGTACCGTAACACTAAACCTAACCCTAAACCTAACTGCAAACCTAAACTGTACCATAACTGTAACCCTAACCCTAACCATTAACCTAACCTGTACCGTTATCCGAACCCTAACCCTAACCCTAAACCTAACCCTAACCTGTACAGTACGAATACCACTAACCCTAACCCTAACCTGTACAGTAAACCTAACCCTAACCCTATCCTAACCCTAACACTAACCTGTACCGTAAACCTAAACCTAACACTAACCCTAACCTTAACCCTAACCTGTACCGTAACCCTAAACCTAACCTTCACACTAACCCTAACCGGTACCGTAACCCCTGAACCTAACCTAAACCTAACCCTAACCCTAACCCTACACTGAATCGTAACCCTAACTCCTAACCCTAACCTGAATCGTAACCCTAACCCTAACCCAAACCTAACCCTAACCTATACCGTAACCCTAATCGTGTAACCCTAAAACCAAAACCTAACCCTAACATCACCACTAACAGAATCCTTAACACTAACCCTAACCCTAACACTAACCTGAATCGTAACCCTAACCCTAACTCTTACCCGTACCGTAACCCTAACCCTAACCCTAAACCTAACCCTTAATGTCCCGTATCCATAACCCTAACCCTAACCCTACCAGTAACACTAACCAACACCTGTATAGCAACCCTAATCCTAACCCTAACCCTAACCGAACCGTTACCTGTCCCGTAACACTAACCCTAACACAAAAACTAAACTATACCGTAACCCTAACCCTAACCCTAACCTGTACAATAACCCGACCCCTACACCTAACCATAACCTGTACCGTAACCCTAACCCTAACACTAACACTAACCCTACCCTACATTATCCTGTACTATAACCGTAACACTAACACTAACCCTAACCCTTACCTGTACCATAACGCTAATCCTAACCCTAAACCTAACCCTAACTTGTACCGAAACGCTAACCCTAAACATAACCCTAACCCTAAC
>JAEUCK010000870.1:0-37024 GCA_017311455.1 Otocyon megalotis megalotis | reverse complement strand
AAAACTAACCGTGACCCTAATCCTAGCCCTAACACTAACAGTAGCCCCTAACCCTAACTCTAACCCTAAAACTAACCACTAACCCTAACCCTTATACTAACCCTAAACCTAACACCTAACACCAAAGCTAACACTAACTCTAACCCTACCCTACCCCTATCCCATATCCCTACCCTAACCATAAACCTAACCCTAACCCCAAACCCTAACCCTAACCCCAACCTGTACAATAACCCTACCCTAACAATAACCCTAACCCTAACTTGTGTCATAACCCTAACCCTAAACCTAACCCTACCCTGAACCGTAATCCTAACCCTAACCCAAAACTATCCGTAATCCTAACCAAAACTTTACCGCAACCCTAACCGTAACCCTAACCCTAACCGTAACCCTTACCTGTACCGTAACACTAACCCTAAATATAAACCTAAGCTGTACCGTAACCCTAAACCTTACCCTAAACCAACCCTAACCGTAAAAGTTACCTGTACCATAACAATAACCCTAAACCTAAATGCAACCAGTACCGTAACTCTAACCCTAACCCTAAACCTAAACTTTACCGTGAGGCTAAACCTAACCCAAACTCTAACCCTAAACTGTACCGAAACCCTAACACTAACCCTAAACCTAACCCTAACCCTAACATATACCGTAACCCTAACCCTAACCCTCAATATAACCATAAAACTTACCTGTACCGTAACACTAACACTAACCCTAAACCTAACCCTAATCCTAAGCCCTAACAAAACCCTAACCCTAACCCCTAACACTAAACCAGACCCTAAACCTAACCCTAACCCCTACCCCTAACCCTAATCCTAACCCTAACCTTAACCCTAACCCTAACACTTAACCCTAACCATAACCCTTCCCTAACCCTCACCCTAATCTCTAACCCCAACCCTAACCTCTAACCCTAACCCTAAACCTAACCTCTAATCCTAAACCTAACCCTAACCCTAACCCTAAAACTAACCCTAACCCTGAACCTAACCTGTCCGGCACCATAACACTAACACTAATCCCAAACCTTACCCTTGCTTGAACCGTAACCCTAAACCTAACCCTAACACTAACCCTAACCTGTTCCGCAACCCTAACCCTAACCCTAACCCTAACGCTAACCCTAACCCTAACCCTAACACTTACCCTAAACTTAACCTGTAATGTAACCCTAACCCTAACCCTCAAACTAACTGTAAAACTTACCTGTACCGTAACACTAACCCTAACCCTAACCCTAACCCTAACCCTAAACCTAACCCTGACCCTGACCCTAACCCTAACGCTGACCCTAACCTGTACGGTAAACTTAACCTAACCCTAACGCTAACCCTAACCGTAACCCTAACCTGTAAGTTAACCCTAACCCTAAACCTAACTCTAAACATAACCGGTACTGTAACCCTAACCCTTAACGTAATCCTCACCCTAACCTTAACCCTAACCCTAATTCTAAACCTAACCCTATCCGTAACCCTAAACTCTACCGTAACCCGAACCGTAACCGTAACCCTAACCCTAAACCTAACTCTAACCTGTACGGTAACTCTAAACCTAACCATAACCCTAACACTAACTCTAACCCTAACCCTAACCCTAACCTGTATGGTAAACAAACCCTAAACCTAACCCTAAACCTAAGCAGTACCATAACCGTAACTCTAACCCTAATTTTAACCGTAACCCTAACCCTAACCTGTACCGTAACCCTAACCCTAACCTGAACGTCACCCAAACCCTTACCCTAACTGTAACCCTAACCTGCATCATAAACCTAAAACTAAATCTAACCCTAACCCTAATCTGTACCGTAACACTAACCCTAACCCTAACAATACTCCTAACCCTAAACCTAAATGGTACAATAACCCTAACCCTAACCCTAACCCTAAACTGTACTGTAACCATAAACCTAACCATAACCTGTACCATAACCCTAACACTAACCCTAACCCTAATCCTAACCCTAACCTGTACCGTAAACCTAAACCTAACCTTAACACTAACCTTTCCTGTACCATAAATATAACGCTAAACCTAACCCTAATCCTAACCTGTACTTTAACACTAACCCAAAACCTAACACTACGCCCAACCCTAAACCTAACTTGTACCATAACCCTAACCCCAACCCAACCCTAATCCTAACCCTAACCCTAACCTGTACCGCAAACCTAACCCTAACCCAAACCCTAACCCTAACACTGACACTAACCTCTATGGTAACCCTACCCCTAACCATAAACCTAACCCTAACCCCAACCCTAACTCTAACCCCAACCTGTACCGTAACCCTAACCCTAACACTAACCCTACCCCTAACCCTAACTTGTACCGTAAACCAAACCCCAAACCTAACCCTACCCAGAACCGTAACCCTAACCCTAACCCTAACCATACCTGTATAATCCTAACCCACAACTATACCGCAACCCTAACGTAACCCTAACCCTAACCCTAACCTGTACCGCAAACTTAACCCTAACCCAAACCCTAAACCTAATACTGACACTAACCTGTACGTTAACCCTACCCCTAACCATAACCCTTACCCGAACCCGAAGCCTAATCCTAACCCTAACCTGTACCGTAACTCTAACTCTAACACTAACCCTAACCCTAACCCTAAATTATACCATAACCCTAACCCTAAACCTAACCCTACCCAGAACCGTAACCCTAACCCTAACACTACCCGTAATCCTAACCCACAACTGTACCGCAACCCTAACCGTAACCCTAACCCTAATGTAACCCTTACCTGTACCGTAACACTAACCCTAACCCTAACCCTAACCTGTACCGTGAGGCTAAACCTAACCCAAACTCTAACCCTAAACTGTACCGAAACCCTAACACTAACCCTAAACCTAACCCTAACATATACCGTAACCCTAACCCTAACCCACAATATAATGGTAAAACTTACCTGTACCGTAGCACTAACACTAACCCTAACCCTAACCCTAATCCTAAGCCCTAACACTAACCCTAACCCTAACCCTAACCCCTAACACTAAACCAGACCCTAAACCTAACCCTAACCCCTAACCCTACCTCTACCCCTAACCCTAATCCTACCCCTAACCCTATTCCTAACCCTAACCATAACCGTAAGCCTAACACTTAACCCTAACCATAACCCTTCCCTAAAACTCACCCTAATCTCTAACCCCAACCTTAACCTCTAACCCTAACCCTAAACCTAACCCCTAATCCTAAACCTAACCCTAACCCTAACCATAACCCTAACCCTGAACCTAACCTGTCCGGTACCATAATACTAACACTAATCCCAAACCTTACCCTTGCTTGAACCGTAACCCTAAACCTAACCCTAACCCTAACCCTAACCTGTTCCGCAACCCTAAACCTAACCCTAACCCTAACGCTAACCCTAACCCTAACCCTAACCTGTACGGTAACCCTAACCTTAAACCTAACCCTAAACCTAAACAGTACTATAACCTTAACTCTAACCATAACCCTAACCATAACCCGAACCCTAACCTGTACTGTAACCCTAAACCTACACTACCCTGAACGTCACCCTAACCGATACCCTAACCGTAACCCTAACCTGCATCATACACCTAAAACTAAATATAACCCTAACCCTAACCTGTACCGTAACACTAACCCTAACCCTCAACCTAACTGTAAAACTTACCTGTACCGTGCCACTAAGCCTAACACTAACCCTAAACCTAAACCTAACCCTAACCCTGACCCTAACCCTAACCCTAACACTAACCGTATACCCTGACCCTAACTCTAACCCTAAACCTAACCACTAACCCTAACCCTAACACTAACCCTAAACCTAACACCTAACACCAAACCTAACCCTAACCCTAACCCTACCCCTATCCCATAACCCTAAACCTAACCCTAACCCTAACCTGTACGGTAACCCTAACCCTAAACCTAACCCGAAACCTAAAAGGTACAGTAACCCTAACACTAAACATAATCCTAAACCTAATCCTAACCCTAACCCTAACCTGTACCATAACCCTAACCCTAACCCTAAACCTAACCCTAAAGTATACCGTAAGCCTAATATTAAACCTAACCCTACCCGTAACCCTAACTCTACCGTAACCCTAACCGTAACCGTAACCCTAACCCTAAACCTAACTCTAACCTGTACGGTAACTCTAAACCTAACCATAACCCTAAGACTAACTCTAACCCTAACCCTAACCCTAACCTGTATGGTAAACCTAAACCTAAACCTAACCCTAAACCTAAGCAGTACCATAACCGTAACTCTAACCATAATTTTAACCGTAACCCTAATTCTAACCTGTACCGTAACCCTAACCCTAACCTGAACGTCACCCAAACCCTTACCCTAACTGTAACCCTAACCTGCATCATAAACTTAAAACTAAATCTAACCCTAACCCTAATCTGTACGGTAACACTAACCCTAACCCTAACAATACTCCTAACCCTAAACCTAAACGGTACAATAACCCTATCCCTAACCCTAACCCTAACCCTAAACTATACTGTAATCCTAAACCTAACCATAACCTGTACCATAACCCTAACACTAACCCTAACCCTAATCCTAACCCTAACCTGTACCATAAACCTAAACCTAACCCTAACACTAACCTTACCTGTACCATAAATATAACACTAAACCTAACCCTAATCCTAACCTGTACTTTAACACTAACCCAAAACCTAACACTACGCCCAACCCTAAACCTAACTTGTACCATAAACCTAACCCCAACCCTAACACTAATCCTAACCCTAACCATAACCTAACCCTAACACTAAATTATACCGTAACCCTAATTCTAACCCTAAACGTATCCGTAAACGTAAGCTCTACCGTAACCCTCACCGTAACCATAACCGTAACCCTAATCCTAAACCTAACCCTAACCCTAACCCTAATCTAACCTGTACGGTAACTCTAAACCTAACCTAACCGTAACCCTAACCTGTTCCGCAACCCTAACCCTAACCCTAACCCTGACCCAAACCTGTACGGTAAACCACACCCTAACCCTAAAGCTAACCCTAACCCTAACATGTACGGTAACCCTAACCCTAAATCTAACTCTAAACCTAACCGGTACCGAAATCCTAACCCTAAAACTAATCCTAACCCTAACCCTAACCCTAACCCTAACCTGTACCATAACCCTTACCCTAAACCTAAACCTAACACTAAATTATACCGTAACCCTAATTCTAACCCTAAACGTATCCGTAAACCTAAGCTCTACCGTAACCCTCACCGTAACCATAACCGTAACCCTAACCCTAAACCTAACCCTAACCCTAACCCTGATCTAACCTGTACGGTAACTCTAAACCTAAGCCTAACCCTAACCCTAACCCTAACCCTAACCCTAACCCTAACCGTAATGTTAAACCTAAACCTAAAACTAACCCTATACCTAAACGGTACCATAACCCTAACTCTAACCCTAATCCTAACCATAAATCTAACCCTAACCTGTACCGTAACCATAACCCTAACCCTAACCTGAATGTCATCCTAACCCTGACCCTAACCCTAACCCTAACCTATACCGTATTCCTAACCCTAACCCTAACACTTACCTGCACCATAACCTAAAACTAAATCTAACCCTAACCCTAACCTTTACCGTAACACTACCCTAAACCTAACAATACCCATAACCCTAAACCTAAACGGTACCATAACCCAAACCCTAAACCTAACCCTAAACTGTACTGTAACCCTAACCCAAACCCTAACCTGTACCATAACCCTAACACTAACCCTAACCCAAATCCTAACCCTAACCTGTACCGTAAACCTAAACCTAAACCTAACACTAACCTTAACCTGTACCATAAACCTAACACTAAACCTAACCCTAACCCTAACCTGTACCTTAACACTAACCCTATCCCTAACACTACACCCAACCCTAAACCTAAATTGTACCATAACCCTAACCGTAACCCTAACCCTAACCCTAACCTGTACCGCAAACTTAACCCTAACCCAAACCCTAAACCTAATACTGACACTAACCTGTACGTTAACCCTACCCCTAACCATAACCCTTACCCGAACCCGAAGCCTAATCCTAACCCTAACCTGTACCGTAACTCTAACTCTAACACTAACCCTAACCCTAACCCTAACTATACCGTAACCCTAACCCTAAACCTAACCCTACCCTGAACCGTAACCCTAACCCTAACACTACCCGTAATCCTAACCCACAACTGTACCGCAACCCTAACCGTAACCCTAACCCTAATGTAACCCTTACCTGTACCGTAACACTAACCCTAACCCTAACCCTAACCTGTACCGTGAGGCTAAACCTACCCCAAACTCTAACCTAAACTGTACCGAAACCCTAACACTAACCCTAAACCTAACCCTAACATATACCGTAACCCTAACCCTAAGCCTCAATATAATGGTAAAACTTACCTGTACCGTAACACTAACACTAACCCTAACCCTAACCCTAATCCTAAGCCCTAACACTAACCCTAACCCTAACCCCTAACACTAAACCAGACCCTAAACCTAACCCTAACCCCTAACCCTACCTCTACCCCTAACCCTAATCCTACCCCTAACCCTATTCCTAACCCTAACCATAACCGTAAGCCTAACACTTAACCCTAACCATAACCCTTCCCTAAAACTCACCCTAATCTCTAACCCCAACCTTAACCTCTAACCCTAACCCTAAACCTAACCCCTAATCCTAAACCTAACCCTAACCCTAAAACTAACCCTAACTCTAACCCTGAACCTAACCTGTCCGGTACCATAATACTAACACTAATCCCAAACCTTACCCTTGCTTGAACCGTAACCCTAAACCTAACCCTAACCCTAACCGTAACCTGTTCCGCAACCCTAAACCTAACCCTAACCCTAACGCTAACCCTAACCCTAACCCTAACCTGTACGGTAACCCTAACCTTAAACCTAACCCTAAACCTAAACAGTACTATAACCTTAACTCTAACCATAACCCTAACCATAACCCGAACCCTAACCTGTACTGTAACCCTAACCCTACACTACCCTGAACGTCACCCTAACCGATACCCTAACCGTAACCCTAACCTGCATCATACACCTAAAACTAAATATAACCCTAACCCTAACCTGTACCGTAACACTAACCCTAACCCTCAACCTAACTGTAAAACTTACCTGTACCGTACCACTAACCCTAACACTAACCCTAACCCTAAACCTAACCCTAACCCTGACCCTAACCCTAACCCTAACACTAACCGTATACCCTGACCCTAACTCTAACCCTAAACCTAACCACTAACCCTAACCCTAACACTAACCCTAAACCTAACACCTAACACCAAACCTAACCCTAACCCTAACCCTACCCCTATCCCATAACCCTAAACCTAACCCTAACCCTAACCTGTACGGTAACCCTAACCCTAAACCTAACCCGAAACCTAAAAGGTACCGTAACCCTAACACTAAACCTAATCCTAAACCTAATCCTAACCCTAACCCTAACCTAACCTGTACCATAACCCTAACCCTAACCCTAAACCTAACCCTAAAGTATACCGTAAGCCTAATATTAAACCTAACCCTACCCGTAACCCTAACTCTACCGTAACCCTAACCGTAACCGTAACCCTAACCCTAAACCTAACTCTAACCTGTACGGTAACTCTAAACCTAACCATAACCCTAAGACTAACTCTAACCCTAACCCTAACCCTAACCTGTATGGTAAACCTAAACCTAAACCTAACCCTAAACCTAAGCAGTACCATAACCGTAACTCTAACCCTAATTTTAACCGTAACCCTAATTCTAACCTGTACCGTAACCCTAACCCTAACCTGAACGTCACCCAAACCCTTACCCTAACTGTAACCCTAACCTGCATCATAAACTTAAAACTAAATCTAACCCTAACCCTAATCTGTACCGTAACACTAACCCTAACCCTAACAATACTCCTAACCCTAAACCTAAACGGTAACCCTAAATAACCCTAACCCTAAACTGTACTGTAACCCTAAACCTAACCATAACCTGTACCATAACCCTAACACTAACCCTAACCCTAATCCTAACCCTAACCTGTACCGTAAACCTAAACCTAACCCTAACACTAACCTTACCTGTACCATAAATATAACACTAAACCTAACCCTAATCCTAACCTGTACTTTAACACTAACCCAAAACCTAACACTACGCCCAACCCTAAACCTAACTTGTACCATAAACCTAACCCCAACCCTAACACTAATCCTAACCCTAACCATAACCTAACCCTAACACTAAATTATACCGTAACCCTAATTCTAACCCTAAACGTATCCGTAAACGTAAGCTCTACCGTAACCCTCACCGTAACCATAACCGTAACCCTAACCCTAAACCTAACCCTAACCCTAACCCTAATCTAACCTGTACGGTAACTCTAAACCTAACCTAACCGTAACCCTAACCTGTTCCGCAACCCTAACCCTAACCCTAACCCTGACCCAAACCTGTACGGTAAACCACACCCTAACCCTAAAGCTAACCCTAACCCTAACATGTACGGTAACCCTAACCCTAAATCTAACTCTAAACCTAACCGGTACCGAAATCCTAACCCTAAAACTAATCCTAACCCTAACCCTAACCCTAACCCTAACCTGTACCATAACCCTTACCCTAAACCTAAACCTAACACTAAATTATACCGTAACCCTAATTCTAACCCTAAACGTATCTGTAAACCTAAGCTCTACCGTAACCCTCACCGTAACCATAACCGTAACCCTAACCCTAAACCTAACCCTAACCCTAACCCTGATCTAACCTGTACGGTAACTCTAACCCTAACCCTAACCCTAACCCTAACCCTAACCGTAATGTTAAACCTAAACCTAAAACTAACCCTATACCTAAACGGTACCATAACCCTAACTCTAACCCTAATCCTAACCATAAATCTAACCCTAACCTTTACCATAACCATAACCCTAACCCTAACCTGAATGTCATCCTAACCCTGACCCTAACCCTAACCCTAACCTATACCGTATTCCTAACCCTAACCCTAACACTTACCTGCACCATAACCTAAAACTAAATCTAACCCTAACCCTAACCTTTACCGTAACACTACCCTAAACCTAACAATACCCATAACCCTAAACCTAAACGGTACCATAACCCTAACCCTAAACCTAACCCTAAACTGTACTGTAACCCTAACCCTAACCCTAACCTGTACCATAACCCTAACACTAACCCTAACCCAAATCCTAACCCTAACCTGTACCGTAAACCTAAACCTAAACCTAACACTAACCTTAACCTGTACCATAAACCTAACACTAAACCTAACCCTAACCCTAACCTGTACCTTAACACTAACCCTATCCCTAACACTACACCCAACCCTAAACCTAAATTGTACCATAACCCTAACCGTAACCCTAACCCTAACCCTAACCTGTACCGCAAACTTAACCCTATCCCAAACCCTAAACCTAATACTGACACTAACCTGTACGTTAACCCTACCCCTAACCATAACCCTTACCCGAACCCGAAGCCTAATCCTAACCCTAACCTGTACCGTAACTCTAACTCTAACACTAACCCTAACCCTAACCCTAACTTATACCGTAACCCTAACCCTAAACCTAACCCTACCCAGAACCGTAACCCTAACCCTAACACTACCCGTAATCCTAACCCACAACTGTACCGCAACCCTAACCGTAACCCTAACCCTAATGTAACCCTTACCTGTACCGTAACACTAACCCTAACCCTAACCCTAACCTGTACCGTGAGGCTAAACCTAACCCAAACTCTAACCCTAAACTGTACCGAAACCCTAACACTAACCCTAAACCTAACCCTAACATATACCGTAACCCTAACCCTAACCCACAATATAATGGTAAAACTTACCTGTACCGTAACACTAACACTAACCCTAACCCTAACCCTAATCCTAAGCCCTAACACTAACCTTAACCCTAACCCCTAACACTAAACCAGACCCTAAACCTAAACCTAACCCCTAACCCTACCTCTACCCCTAAACCTGATCCTACCCCTAACCCTATTCCTAACCCTAACCATAACCGTAAGCCTAACACTTAACCCTAACCATAACCCTTCCCTAAACCACACCCTAATCTCTAACCCCAACCTTAACCTCTAACCCTAACCCTAAACCTAACCCCTAATCCTAAACCTAACCCTAACCCTAAAACTAACCCTAACTCTAACCCTGAACCTAACCTGTCCGGTACCATAATACTAACACTAATCCCAAACCTTACCCTTGCTTGAACCGTAACCCTAAACCTAACCCTAACCTAACCCTAACCTGTTCCGCAACCCTAAACCTAACCCTAACCCTAACGCTAACCCTAACCCTAACCCTAACCTGTACGGTAACCCTAACCTTAAACCTAACCCTAAACCTAAACAGTACTATAACCTTAACTCTAACCATAACCCTAACCATAACCGAACCCTAACCTGTACTGTAACCCTAACCCTACCCTACCCTGAACGTCACCCTAACCCGTACCCTAACCGTAACCCTAACCTGCATCATACACCTAAACCTAAATCTAACCCTAACCCTAACCTGTACCGTAACACTAACCCTAACCCTCAACCTAACTGTAAAACTTACCTGTACCGTAACACTAACCCTAACCCTAACCTAAACCTAACCCTAACCCTGACCCTAACCCTAACCCTAACACTAACCGTATCCCCTAACACTAACTCTAACGCTAAACTTAACCACTAATCCTAACCCTAACTCTAACCCTAAACCTAACACGTAACACCAAACCTAACCCTAACCCTAACCCTACCCCTATCCCATAACCCTAAACCTAACCCTAACCCTAACCTGTACGGTAACCCTAACCCTAAACCTAACCCGAAACCTAAAAGGTACCGTAACCCTAACACTAAACCTAATCCTAAACCTAACCCTAACCCTAACACTAACCTGTACCATAACCCTAACCCTAACCCTACACCTAACCCTAAAGTATACCGTAAGCCTAATATTAAACCTAACCCTACCCGTAACCCTAACTCTACCGTAACCCTAACCGTAACCGTAACCCTAACCCTAAACCTAACCCTAACCTATACCGTAAACGTAATCCTAACCCTAACCCTAACCCTTACCCTAACCCTAACCTGTACTGTACCCCTAACCCTAACCCTCAAACTAACTGTAAAACTTACCTGCACCGTAACACTAACCCTAACCCTAACCCTAACCTAACCCTAACCTATACCGTAAACCTAATCCTAACCCTAACCCTACCCTAACCTGTGCCATAACACTTACCCTAAACCTAAACCTACCCTTATATTATACCGTAACCCTAATTCTAACCCTAAACCTATCCGTAAACCTAAGCTCTAGGTAACCCTACCCCTAACCTGTACGGCAACCCTAACCCTAAACCTAACCCGAAACCTAACCTGTACCGTAACCCTAACACTAAACCTAATCCTAAACCTAACCCTAACCCTAACCCTAACCTGTACCATAACCCCCATAACCCTAACCCTAACCCTAAACCTAACCCTAACCTATACCGTAAACCTAATTCTAACCCTAACCCTAACCCTAACCCTAACCTCTACCGTAACCCTAACCGTAACCCTAACCGTAACCCTAACTCTAACCCTAACCCTAACCCTAACTCTAACCTGTACGGTAACACTAAACCTAACCCTAAACCTAACCCTAAACCTACCCTGTACGGTAAACCTAACCCTAAACCTAAACAGTAACATAACCCTAAGTGTAAACCTAACCCTAACCGTAACCCTAACCCTGACCTATACCATAACCCTTACCCTAACCCTAACCTGAACGTCACCCTAACCCTGACACTAACCCTAACCATAACCTGCAACATAAACGAAAAACTAAATCTAACCCTAACCCTATCCTGTACCGTAACACTAATCCTAACCCTAACAATACCCCTAACCCTAACCCTAAACGGTACTGCAACCCTAACCCTAACCCTAAACCTTGCCCTAACCCTAACCTGAACGTCACCCTAACCCTGACCCTAAGCCTAACCCTAACCTGCACCATAAACCTAAAACTAAATCTAACCCTACCCCTAACCTGTACCGTAACACTAACCCGAATCCCAACAATACCCCTAACCCTAAACCTAAACGGTACCATAACCCTAACCCTAACCCTAAACGTTACTGTAACCCTAACCCTAACCCTAACCTGTATCATAACCCTAAACCTAACCCTAACCCTAATCCTAACCCTAACCTGTACCGTAAACCTAAACCTAAACCTAACA
The DNA here is from genome assembly GCA_017311455.1 of Otocyon megalotis megalotis. Classification (NCBI taxonomy): domain Eukaryota; kingdom Metazoa; phylum Chordata; class Mammalia; order Carnivora; family Canidae; genus Otocyon; species Otocyon megalotis. The sequence continues at coordinate 24,667 of JAEUCK010000870.1, read as the reverse complement.
CTAACCCTAACCTGTACCATAAACCTAACACTAAACCTAACCCTAACCCTAACCTTACCCGTAATCCTAATCCACAACTGTACTGCAACCCTTACCGTAACTCTAACCCTAACCGTGACCCTTACCTGTACCGTAACCCAACCCTAACCCTAAACCTAAGCTGTACCGTAACCCTAAACCTAACCCTAAAACTAACCTTTTCCCTAACCTGTACTGAAATCCTAACCCTAAACCTAACCATAAACTGTTCGTAACCCTAACCCTAAAACTTACCCTAACCTGTACTGTAACCCTACCCCTTACCCCAACCGTAACCTGTACCGTAAACCTAACCCTCAACCTACCCTACCCTGAACCGTAACCCTAGCCCTAACCCTAACGCTACCCGTAACCGTAACCCACAATTGTACGGCAACCCTAAACGTAACCCAATCCCTAACCGTAACCCTTACCTGTACCGTAACACTAACCCTAACCCTAAACCTAAGCTGGACCGTAACCCTAACCCTAACCCTAAAACTAACCTTTACCCTAACCTGTCCTGAAATCCTAACGGTAACGATCACCATAACCTGTAACATAACCCTAACCCTGAAACTTACCCTAATCTGACCATAACCTTACCCCTAACACTAACGGTAGCCTGTACCGTAACCTTAACTCTAAATCTAACCTCTATGGCAAACCTAACCCTATCGCTAACCCTAACACTAACCCTAACCCCAACATGTACCGTAACACTTACCCTAACACTAACCCTACCCCTAACCCTAAACCTAAACCCAACCTGTAGCGTAACCCTCACCCTAAACCTAACCCTAAGCCTAACCTTAACCCTAACCTGTACCGTAACCCTAACCATTACCCTCACTGTAACCTGTACCGTAACCCTAACCCTAACACTAACCCTACCCGTAACCCTAACCCTAACCGTAAAACTTACTTGTACCGTAACACTAACCCTAACCCTAAACCTAACCCTACCCTGAACCGTAACCCTAACCCAAACCCTAAACTGATCCATAACCCTAACCCACAACTGTACTGCAACCCAAACTGTAACCTAACTCTTACTGTAACCCTTACCTGTACCTTAACACTAAACTTAACCCTAAACCTAAGCTGTACTGTAACCCTAAACCTCACCCTAAATCTAACCTTAACCGTAAAACTTACCTTTACGGTAACAATATCCCTAAAGCTAAACGTATCCAGCACCGTAACCCTAACCCTAACGGTAACCCTAACCTGTAGCGTAAGCCTAAACCTAACCCTAACCTTAACCCTAAACTGTCCCGAACACTAACCATAACCCTAACCCTAACGTGTCCGGTACCATAACACTAACACTAATCCCAAACCTTACCCTGGCTTGAACCTTAACCCTAAACCTAACCCTAACCCTAACCCTAACCTGTTACGCAACATAACCCTAACCCTAACCCTGACCCAAACCAGTACGGTAACCCTAACCCTAACCCTAACCTGTACGGAAACCCTAGCCCTAAACCTAACTCTAAACCTAACCGCTACCATAACCCTAACCCTAAACCTAATCCTAACCCTAACCCTAACCTTAACCTGTGCCATAACCCTTACCCTAAACCTAATCCTAACCTTATATTATACCGTAACCATAATTCTAACCCTAAACCTATCCGTAAACCTAAGCTCTAGGTAACCCTAACCCTAACCTGTACGGTAACCCTAACCCTAACCCTAACCCGAAACCTAACCGGTACCGTAACCCTAACACTAAACCTAATCCTAAACCTAACCCTAACCCTAACCCTAACCTGTACCATAACCCTAAACCTAACCCTAAACCTAACCCTAACCTATACCGTAAACGTAATCCTAACCCTAACCCTAACCCTTACCCTAACCCTAACCTGTACTGTAACCCTAACCCTAACCCTCAAACTAACTGTAAAACTTACCTGCACCGTAACACTAACCCTAACCCTAACCCTAACCTAACCCTAACCTATACCGTAAACCTAATCCTAACCCTAACCCTACCCTAACCTGTGCCATAACACTTACCCTAAACCTAAACCTACCCTTATATTATACCGTAACCCTAATTCTAACCCTAAACCTATCCGTAAACCTAAGCTCTAGGTAACCCTAACCCTAACCTGTACGGCAACCCTAACCCTAAACCTAACCCGAAACCTAACCTGTACCGTAACCCTAACACTAAACCTAATCCTAAACCTAACCCTAACCCTAACCCTAACCTGTACCATAACCCCCTAACCCTAACCCAAAACCTAACCCTAACCTATACCGTAAACCTAATTTAACCCTAACCCTAACCCTAACCCTAACCTCTACCGTAACCCTAACCGTAACCGTAACCGTAACCCTAACTCTAACCCTAACCCTAACCCTAACTCTAACCTGTACGGTAACACTAAACCTAACCCTAACCCTAACCCTAAACCTACCCTGTACGGTAAACCTAACCCTAAACCTAACCCTAAACCTAAACGGTAACATAACCCTAAGTGTAAACCTAACCCTAACCGTAACCCTAACCCTGACCTATACCATAACCCTTACCCTAACCCTAACCTGAACGTCACCCTAACCCTGACACTAACCCTAACCGTAACCTGCACCATAAACCAAAAACTAAATCTAACCCTAACCCTATCCTGTACCGTAACACTAACCCTAACCCTAACAATACCCCTAACCCTAACCCTAAACGGTACTGCAACCCTAACCCTAACCCTAAACCTTGCCCTAACCCTAACCTGAACGTCACCCTAACCCTGACCCTAAGCCTAACCCTAACCTGCACCATAAACCTAAAACTAAATCTAACCCTAACCCTAACCTGTACCGTAACACTAACCCGAACCCTAACAATACCCCTAACCCTAAACCTAAACGGTACCATAACCCTAACCCTAACCCTAAACGTTACTGTAACCCTAACCCTAACCCTAACCTGTATCATAACCCTAACCCTAACCCTAACCCTAATCCTAACCCTAACCTGTACCGTAAATCTAAACCTAAACCTAACACTAACCCTAACCTGTACCATAAACCTAACACTAAACCTAACCCTAACCCTAACCTTACCCGTAATCCTAATCCACAACTGTACTGCAACCCTTACCGTAACCCTAACCCTAACCTAGACCCTTACCTGTACCGTAACCCAACCCTAACCCTAAACCTAAGCTGTACCGTAACCATAAACCTAACCCTAAAACTAACCTTTTCCCTAACCTGTACTGAAATCCTAACCCTAAACCTAACCATAAACTGTACCGTAACCCTAACCCTAAAACTTACCCTAACCTGTACTGTAACCCTACCCCTTACCCCAACCGTAACCTGTACCGTAAACCTAACCCTCAACCTACCCTACCCTGAACCGTAACCCTAGCCCTAACCCTAACGCTACCCGTAACCGTAACCCACAATTGTACGGCAACCCTAAACGTAACCCAATCCCTAACCGTAACCCTTACCTGTACCATAACACTAACCCTAACCCTAAACCTAAGCTGGACCGTAACCCTAACCCTAACCCTAAAACTAACCTTTACCCTAACCTGTCCTGAAATCCTAACGGTAACGATCACCATAAACTGTAACATAACCCTAACCCTGAAACTTACCCTAATCTGACCATAACCTTACCCCTAACACTAACGGTAGCCTGTACCGTAACCTTAACTCTAAATCTAACCTCTATGGCAAACCTAACCCTATCGCTAACCCTAACACTAACCCTAACGCCAACATGTACCGTAACACTTACCCTAACACTAACCCTACCCCTAACCCTAAACCTAAACCCAACCTGTACCGTAACCCTCACCCTAAACCTAACCCTAAGCATAACCTTAACCCTAACCTGTACCGTAACCCTAACCATTACCCTCACTGTAACCTGTACCGTAACCCTAACCCTAACCCTAACACTAACCCTACCCATAACCCTAAACCACACCTGTATGACAACCCTAACTCTAACCCTAAACGTAACCCAATCCCTAACCGTAACCCTTACCTGTACCATAACACTAACCCTAACCCTAAACCTAAGCTGGACCGTAACCCTAACCCTAACCCTAAAACTAACCTTTACCCTAACCTGTCCTGAAATCCTAACCGTAACGATCACCATAACCTGTAACATAACCCTAACCCTGAAACTTACCCTAATCTGACCATAACCTTACCCCTAACACTAACGGTAGCCTGTACCGTAACCTTAACTCTAAATCTAACCTCTATGGCAAACCTAACCCTATCGCTAACCCTAACACTAACCCTAACCCCAACATGTACCGTAACACTTACCCTAACACTAACCCTACCCCTAACCCTAAAACTAAACCCAACCTGTAGCGTAGCCCTCACCCTAAACCTAACCCTAAGCCTAACCTTAACCCTAACCTGTACCGTAACCCTAACCATTACCCTCACTGTAACCTGTACCATAACCCTAACCCTAACACTAACCCTACCCGTAACCCTAAACCACACCTGTATGGCAACCCTAACCCTAACCCTAACCGTAACCCTAACCCTAACCGTAAAACTTACTTGTACCGTAACACTAACCCTAACCCTAAACCTAACCCTACCCTGAACCGTAACCCTAACCCAAACCCTAAACTGATCCATAACCCTAACCCACAACTGTACTGCAACCCAAACTGTAACCTAACTCTTACTGTAACCCTTACCTGTACATTAACACTAACCTTAACCCTAAACCTAAGCTGTACTGTAACCCTAAACCTCACCCTAAATCTAACCTTAACCGTAAAACTTACCTTTACGGTAACAATATCCCTAAAGCTAAACGTATCCAGCACCGTAACCCTAACCCTAACGCTAACCCTAACCTGTACCGTAAGCCTAAACCTAACCCTAACCTTAACCCTAAACTGTCCCGAACACTAACCATAACCCTAACCCTAACCTGCACCGTAGCCCTAACCCTAACCCTAACCTTTACCGTAAACCTAAACCTAACCCTCAACCTAACTGTAAAACTTACCTGTACCATAACACTAACCCTAACACTAACCCTAACCCCACATGTACCGTAACACTTACCCTAACACTAACCCTACCCCTAACCCTAAACCTAAACCCAACCTGTACCGTAACCCTCACCGAAACCTAACCCTAAGCCTAACCTTAACCCTAACCTGTACCGTAACCCTAACCATTACCCTCACTGTAACCTGTACCGTAACCCTAACCCTAACACTAACACTAACCCTACCCGTAACCCTAAACCACACCTGTATGGCAACCCTAACCCTAACTGTAACCCTAACCCTAACAGTAAAACTTACCTGTACCATAACACTAACCCTAACCCTAAACCTAACCCTACCCTGAACCGTAATCCTAACCCTAACCCTAAACTGATCCATAACCCTAACCCACAACTGTAATGCAACCCAAACTGTAACCTAACCCTTACTGTAACCCTTACCTGTACCTTAACACTAACCTTAACCCTAAACCTAAGCTGTACTGTAACCCTAAACCTAACCCTAAACCTAACCTTAACCATAAAATTTACCTTTACGGTAACAATATCCCTAAAGCTAAACGTAACCAGTACCATAAACCTAACCCTAACGCTAACCCTAACCTGTACAGTAAGCCTAAACCTAACCCTAACCCTAACCCTAAAATGTCCCGAACACTAACCATAACCCTAACCCTAACCTGCACCGTAGCCCTAACCCTAACCCTAACCCTAACCTGTACCGTAACCCTAAACCTAACCCTCAACCTAACTGTAAAACTTACCTGTACCGTAACACTAACCCTAACCCTAACCCTAACCCTACCCTAAACCTAACCCTAACCGTGACCCTAATCCTAACCCTAACACTAACGGTAGCCCCTAACCCTAACTCTAACCCTTAAACTAACCACTAACCCTAACCCTAACACTAACCCTAAACCTAACACCTAACACCAAAGCTAACACTAACTCTAACCCTACCCTACCCCTATCCCATATCCCTACCCTAACCATAAACCTAACCCTAACCCCAAACCCTAACCCTAACCCCAACCTGTACAATAACCCTACCCTAACAATAACCCTAACCCTAACTTGTGTCGTAACCCTAAACCTAAACCTAAACCTACCCTGAACCGTAACCCTAACCCTAACCCTAAACTACCCGTAATCCTAACCCAAAACTTTACCGCAACCCTAACCGTAACCCTAACCCTAACCGTAACCCTTACCTGTACCGTAACACTAACCCTAAATATAAACCTAAGCTGTACCGTAACCCTAAACCTAACCCTAAACCAACCCTAACCGTAAAACTTACCTGTACCATAACAATAACCCTAAACCTAAATGCAACCAGTACCGTAACCCTAACCCTAACCCTAACCCTAACCTGTACCGTGAGGCTAAACCTAACCCAAACTCTAACCCTAAACTGTACCGAAACCCTAACACTAACCCTAAACCTAACACTAACACTAACATATACCGTAACCCTAACCCTAACCCTCAATATAACCGTAAAACTTACCTGTACCGTAACACTAACACTAACCCTAACCCTAACCCTACCCTAAACCTAAAACTAACCGTGACCCTAATCCTAGCCCTAACACTAACCGTAGCCCCTAACCCTAACTCTAACCCTAAAACTAACCACTAACCCTAACCCTAACACTAACCCTAAACCTAACACCTAACACCAAAGCTAACACTAACTCTAACCCTACCCTACCCCTATCCCATATCCCTACCCTAACCATAAACCTAACCCTAACCCCAAACCCTAACCCTAACCCCAACCTGTACAATAACCCTACCCTAACAATAACCCTAACCCTAACTTGTGTCATAACCCTAACCCTAAACCTAACCCTACCCTGAACCGTAACCCTAACCCTAACCCAAAACTATCCGTAATCCTAACCCAAAACTTTACCGCAACCCTAACCGTAACCCTAACCCTAACCGTAACCCTTACCTGTACCGTAACACTAACCCTAAATATAAACCTAAGCTGTACCGTAACCCTAAACCTTACCCTAAACCAACCCTAACCGTAAAAGTTACCTGTACCATAACAATAACCCTAAACCTAAATGCAACCAGTACCGTAACTCTAACCCTAACCCTAAACCTAAACTTTACCGTGAGGCTAAACCTAACCCAAACTCTAACCCTAAACTGTACCGAAACCCTAACACTAACCCTAAACCTAACCCTAACCCTAACATATACCGTAACCCTAACCCTAACCCTCAATATAACCATAAAACTTACCTGTACCGTAACACTAACACTAACCCTAAACCTAACCCTAATCCTAAGCCCTAACAAAACCCTAACCCTAACCCCTAACACTAAACCAGACCCTAAACCTAACCCTAACCCCTACCCCTAACCCTAATCCTAACCCTAACCTTAACCCTAACCCTAACACTTAACCCTAACCATAACCCTTCCCTAACCCTCACCCTAATCTCTAACCCCAACCCTAACCTCTAACCCTAACCCTAAACCTAACCTCTAATCCTAAACCTAACCCTAACCCTAACCCTAAAACTAACCCTAACCCTGAACCTAACCTGTCCGGCACCATAACACTAACACTAATCCCAAACCTTACCCTTGCTTGAACCGTAACCCTAAACCTAACCCTAACACTAACCCTAACCTGTTCCGCAACCCTAACCCTAACCCTAACCCTAACGCTAACCCTAACCCTAACCCTAACACTTACCCTAAACTTAACCTGTAATGTAACCCTAACCCTAACCCTCAAACTAACTGTAAAACTTACCTGTACCGTAACACTAACCCTAACCCTAACCCTAACCCTAACCCTAAACCTAACCCTGACCCTGACCCTAACCCTAACGCTGACCCTAACCTGTACGGTAAACTTAACCTAACCCTAACGCTAACCCTAACCGTAACCCTAACCTGTAAGTTAACCCTAACCCTAAACCTAACTCTAAACATAACCGGTACTGTAACCCTAACCCTTAACGTAATCCTCACCCTAACCTTAACCCTAACCCTAATTCTAAACCTAACCCTATCCGTAACCCTAAACTCTACCGTAACCCGAACCGTAACCGTAACCCTAACCCTAAACCTAACTCTAACCTGTACGGTAACTCTAAACCTAACCATAACCCTAACACTAACTCTAACCCTAACCCTAACCCTAACCTGTATGGTAAACAAACCCTAAACCTAACCCTAAACCTAAGCAGTACCATAACCGTAACTCTAACCCTAATTTTAACCGTAACCCTAACCCTAACCTGTACCGTAACCCTAACCCTAACCTGAACGTCACCCAAACCCTTACCCTAACTGTAACCCTAACCTGCATCATAAACCTAAAACTAAATCTAACCCTAACCCTAATCTGTACCGTAACACTAACCCTAACCCTAACAATACTCCTAACCCTAAACCTAAATGGTACAATAACCCTAACCCTAACCCTAACCCTAAACTGTACTGTAACCATAAACCTAACCATAACCTGTACCATAACCCTAACACTAACCCTAACCCTAATCCTAACCCTAAACTGTACCGTAAACCTAAACCTAACCCTAACACTAACCTTTCCTGTACCATAAATATAACGCTAAACCTAACCCTAATCCTAACCTGTACTTTAACACTAACCCAAAACCTAACACTACACCCAACCCTAAACCTAACTTGTACCATAACCCTAACCCCAACCCTAACACTAATCCTAACCCTAACCCTAACCTGTACCGCAAACCTAACCCTAACCCAAACCCTAACCCTAACACTGACACTAACCTCTATGGTAACCCTACCCCTAACCATAAACCTAACCCTAACCCCAACCCTAACTCTAACCCCAACCTGTACCGTAACCCTAACCCTAACACTAACCCTACCCCTAACCCTAACTTGTACCGTAAACCAAACCCCAAACCTAACCCTACCCAGAACCGTAACCCTAACCCTAACCCTAACCATACCTGTATAATCCTAACCCACAACTATACCGCAACCCTAACGTAACCCTAACCCTAACCCTAACCTGTACCGCAAACTTAACCCTAACCCAAACCCTAAACCTAATACTGACACTAACCTGTACGTTAACCCTACCCCTAACCATAACCCTTACCCGAACCCGAAGCCTAATCCTAACCCTAACCTGTACCGTAACTCTAACTCTAACACTAACCCTAACCCTAACCCTAACTTATACCGTAACCCTAACCCTAAACCTAACCCTACCCAGAACCGTAACCCTAACCCTAACACTACCCGTAATCCTAACCCACAACTGTACCGCAACCCTAACCGTAACCCTAACCCTAATGTAACCCTTACCTGTACCGTAACACTAACCCTAACCCTAACCCTAACCTGTACCGTGAGGCTAAACCTAACCCAAACTCTAACCCTAAACTGTACCGAAACCCTAACACTAACCCTAAACCTAACCCTAACATATACCGTAACCCTAACCCTAACCCACAATATAATGGTAAAACTTACCTGTACCGTAACACTAACACTAACCCTAACCCTAACCCTAATCCTAAGCCCTAACACTAACCCTAACCCTAACCCCTAACACTAAACCAGACCCTAAACCTAACCCTAACCCCTAACCCTACCTCTACCCCTAACCCTAATCCTACCCCTAACCCTATTCCTAACCCTAACCATAACCGTAAGCCTAACACTTAACCCTAACCATAACCCTTCCCTAAAACTCACCCTAATCTCTAACCCCAACCTTAACCTCTAACCCTAACCCTAAACCTAACCCCTAATCCTAAACCTAACCCTAACCCTAACCATAACCCTAACCCTGAACCTAACCTGTCCGGTACCATAATACTAACACTAATCCCAAACCTTACCCTTGCTTGAACCGTAACCCTAAACCTAACCCTAACCCTAACCTAACCTGTTCCGCAACCCTAAACCTAACCCTAACCCTAACGCTAACCCTAACCCTAACCCTAACCTGTACGGTAACCCTAACCTTAAACCTAACCCTAAACCTAAACAGTACTATAACCTTAACTCTAACCATAACCCTAACCATAACCCGAACCCTAACCTGTACTGTAACCCTAACCCTACACTACCCTAAACGTCACCCTAACCGATACCCTAACCGTAACCCTAACCTGCATCATACACCTAAAACTAAATATAACCCTAACCCTAACCTGTACCGTAACACTAACCCTAACCCTCAACCTAACTGTAAAACTTACCTGTACCGTACCACTAAGCCTAACACTAACCCTAACCCTAAACCTAACCCTAACCCTGACCCTAACCCTAACCCTAACACTAACCGTATACCCTGACCCTAACTCTAACCCTAAACCTAACCACTAACCCTAACCCTAACACTAACCCTAAACCTAACACCTAACACCAAACCTAACCCTAACCCTAACCCTACCCCTATCCCATAACCCTAAACCTAACCCTAACCCTAACCTGTACGGTAACCCTAACCCTAAACCTAACCCGAAACCTAAAAGGTACCGTAACCCTAACACTAAACCTAATCCTAAACCTAATCCTAACCCTAACCCTAACCTGTACCATAACCCTAACCCTAACCCTAAACCTAACCCTAAAGTATACCGTAAGCCTAATATTAAACCTAACCCTACCCGTAACCCTAACTCTACCGTAACCCTAACCGTAACCGTAACCCTAACCCTAAACCTAACTCTAACCTGTACGGTAACTCTAAACCTAACCATAACCCTAAGACTAACTCTAACCCTAACCCTAACCCTAACCTGTATGGTAAACCTAAACCTAAACCTAACCCTAAACCTAAGCAGTACCATAACCGTAACTCTAACCATAATTTTAACCGTAACCCTAATTCTAACCTGTACCGTAACCCTAACCCTAACCTGAACGTCACCCAAACCCTTACCCTAACTGTAACCCTAACCTGCATCATAAACTTAAAACTAAATCTAACCCTAACTCTAATCTGTACGGTAACACTAACCCTAACCCTAACAATACTCCTAACCCTAAACCTAAACGGTACAAGAACCCTGTCCCCCTAATAACCCTAACCCTAAACTATACTGTAATCCTAAACCTAACCATAACCTGTACCATAACCCTAACACTAACCCTAACCCTAATCCTAACCCTAACCTGTACCATAAACCTAAACCTAACCCTAACACTAACCTTACCTGTACCATAAATATAACACTAAACCTAACCCTAATCCTAATCTGTACTTTAACACTAACCCAAAACCTAACACTACGCCCAACCCTAAACCTAACTTGTACCATAAACCTAACCCCAACCCTAACACTAATCCTAACCCTAACCATAACCTAAACCTAACACTAAATTATACCGTAACCCTAATTCTAACCCTAAACGTATCCGTAAACGTAAGCTCTACCGTAACCCTCACCGTAACCATAACCGTAACCCTAATCCTAAACCTAATCCTAACCCTAACCCTAATCTAACCTGTACGGTAACTCTAAACCTAACCTAACCGTAACCCTAACCTGTTCCGCAACCCTAACCCTAACCCTAACCCTGACCCAAACCTGTACGGTAAACCACAACCTAACCCTAAAGCTAACCCTAACCCTAACATGTACGGTAACCCTAACCCTAAATCTAACTCTAAACCTAACCGGTACCGAAATCCTAACCCTAAAACTAATCCTAACCCTAACCCTAACCCTAACCCTAACCTGTACCATAACCCTTACCCTAAACCTAAACCTAACACTAAATTATACCGTAACCCTAATTCTAACCCTAAACGTATCCGTAAACCTAAGCTCTACCGTAACCCTCACCGTAACCATAACCGTAACCCTAACCCTAAACCTAACCCTAACCCTAACCCTGATCTAACCTGTACGGTAACTCTAAACCTAACCCTAACCCTAACCCTAAACCTAACCCTAACCGTAATGTTAAACCTAAACCTAAAACTCACCCTATACCTAAACGGTACCATAACCCTAACTCTAACCCTAATCCTAACCATAAATCTAACCCTAACCTGTACCGTAACCATAACCCTAACCCTAACCTGAATGTCATCCTAACCCTGACCCTAACCCTAACCCTAACCTATACCGTATTCCTAAACCTAACCCTAACACTTACCTGCACCATAACCTAAAACTAAATCTAACACTAACCCTAACCTTTACCGTAACACTACCCTAAACCTAACAATACCCATAACCCTAAACCTAAACGGTACCATAACCCTAACCCTAAACCTAACCCTAAACTGTACTGTAACCCTAACCCAAACCCTAACCTGTACCATAACACTAACACTAACCCTAACCCAAATCCTAACCCTAACCTGTACCGTAAACCTAAACCTAAACCTAACACTAACCTTAACCTGTACCATAAACCTAACACTAAACCTAACCCTAACCCTAACCTGTACCTTAACACTAACCCTATCCCTAACACTACACGCAACCCTAAACCTAAATTGTACCATAACCCTAACCGTAACCCTAACCCTAACCCTAACCTGTACCGCAAACTTAACCCTAACCCAAACCCTAAACCTAATACTGACACTAACCTGTACGTTAACCCTACCCCTAACCATAACCCTTACCCGAACCCGAAGCCTAATCCTAACCCTAACCTGTACCGTAACTCTAACTCTAACACTAACCCTAACCCTAACCCTAACTTATACCGTAACCCTAACCCTAAACCTAACCCTACCCTGAACCGTAACCCTAACCCTAACACTACCCGTAATCCTAACCCAGAACTGTACCGCAACCCTAACCGTAACCCTAACCCTAATGTAACCCTTACCTGTACCGTAACACTAACCCTAACCCTAACCCTAATCTGTACCGTGAGGCTAAACCTAACCCAAACTCTAACCCTAAACTGTACCGAAACCCTAACACTAACTCTAAACCTAACCCTAACATATACCGTAACGATAACCCTAACCCTCAATATAACGGTAAAACTTACCTGTACCGTAACACTAACACTAACACTAACCCTAACCCTAATCCTAAGCCCTAACACTAACCCTAACCCTAACCCCTAACACTAAACCAGACCCTAAACCTAACCCTAACCCCTAACCCTACCTCTACCCCTAACCCTAATCCTAACCCTAACCATAACCGTAAGCCTAACACTTAACCCTAACCATAACCCTTCCCTAACCCTCACCCTAATCTCTAACCCCAACCCTAACCTCTAACCCTAACCCTAAACCTAACCCCTAATCCTGAACCTAACCCTAACCCTAACCCTAACCCTAACCCTAACCCTGAACCTAACCTGTCCGGTACCATAATACTAACACTAATCCCAAACCTTACCCTTGCTTGAACCGTAACCCTAAACCTAACCCTAACCCTAACCCTAACCTGTTCCACAACCCTAAACCTAACCCTAACCCTAACGCTAACCCTAACCCTAACCCTAACCTGTACGGTAACCCTAACCCTAAACCTAACTCTAAACCTAACCGGTACTGTAACCCTAACAATAAACCTAATCCTCACCCTAACCCTAACCCTAACCCTAATTCTAAACCTAACCCTATCCGTAACCCTAAACTCTACCGTAACACTAACCGTAACCGTAACCCTAAGCCTAAACCTAACCCTACCCAAACCTAACTCTAACCTGTAAGGTAACTCTAACCCTAACCCTAACTCTAACCCTACCCTACACTGTATGGTAAACCTAACCCTAAACCTAACCCTAAACCTAAACAGTACCATAACCATAACTCTAACCATAACCCTAACCATAACCCGAACCCTAACCTGTACTGTAACCCTAACCCTACCCTAACCTGAACGTCACCCTAACCCTTACCCTAACCGTAACCCTAACCGGCATCATAAACCTAAAACTAAATCTAACCCTAAGCCTAACCTGTACCGTAACAATAACCCTAACCCTCAACTAACTGTAAATCTTACCTGTACCGTAACACTAACCCTAACCATAACTCTAACCCTAACGCTAAACCTAACCCTAACCCTGACCCTAACCCTAACCCTAACACTAACCTGTACCATAACCCTAACCCTAACCCTAAACCTAACCCTAAACTATACCGTAAACCTAATTCTAACCCTAACCCTAACCCAACCCTAACTCTAACCCTAACCCTAACCCTAACTCTAACCTGTAACACTAAACCTAACCCTAACCCTAACCCTAACCCTAAACCTAACCTAACCCTAACACAAAACCTAAACCTAATACTGACACTAACCTGTACGTTAACCCTACCCCTAACCATAACCCTTACCCGAACCCGAAGCCTAATCCTAACCCTAACCTGTACCGTAACTCTAACTCTAACACTAACCCTAACCCTAACCCTAACTTATACCGTAACCCTAACCCTAAACCTAACCCTACCCTGAACCGTAACCCTAACCCTAACACTACCCGTAATCCTAACCCAGAACTGTACCGCAACCCTAACCGTAACCCTAACCCTAATGTAACCCTTACCTGTACCGTAACACTAACCCTAACCCTAACCCTAATCTGTACCGTGAGGCTAAACCTAACCCAAACTCTAACCCTAAACTGTACCGAAACCCTAACACTAACTCTAAACCTAACCCTAACATATACCGTAACGATAACCCTAACCCTCAATATAACGGTAAAACTTACCTGTACCGTAACACTAACACTAACACTAACCCTAACCCTAATCCTAAGCCCTAACACTAACCCTAACCCTAACCCCTAACACTAAACCAGACCCTAAACCTAACCCTAACCCCTAACCCTACCTCTACCCCTAACCCTAATCCTAACCCTAACCATAACCGTAAGCCTAACACTTAACCCTAACCATAACCCTTCCCTAACCCTCACCCTAATCTCTAACCCCAACCCTAACCTCTAACCCTAACCCTAAACCTAACCCCTAATCCTGAACCTAACCCTAACCCTAACCCTAACCCTAACCCTAACCCTGAACCTAACCTGTCCGGTACCATAATACTAACACTAATCCCAAACCTTACCCTTGCTTGAACCGTAACCCTAAACCTAACCCTAACCCTAACCCTAACCTGTTCCACAACCCTAAACCTAACCCTAACCCTAACGCTAACCCTAACCCTAACCCTAACCTGTACGGTAACCCTAACCCTAAACCTAACTCTAAACCTAACCGGTACTGTAACCCTAACAATAAACCTAATCCTCACCCTAACCCTAACCCTAACCCTAATTCTAAACCTAACCCTATCCGTAACCCTAAACTCTACCGTAACACTAACCGTAACCGTAACCCTAAGCCTAAACCTAACCCTACCCAAACCTAACTCTAACCTGTAAGGTAACTCTAACCCTAACCCTAACTCTAACCCTAACCCTACACTGTATGGTAAACCTAACCCTAAACCTAACCCTAAACCTAAACAGTACCATAACCATAACTCTAACCATAACCCTAACCATAACCCGAACCCTAACCTGTACTGTAACCCTAACCCTACCCTAACCTGAACGTCACCCTAACCCTTACCCTAACCGTAACCCTAACCGGCATCATAAACCTAAAACTAAATCTAACCCTAAGCCTAACCTGTACCGTAACAATAACCCTAACCCTCAACTAACTGTAAATCTTACCTGTACCGTAACACTAACCCTAACCATAACTCTAACCCTAACGCTAAACCTAACCCTAACCCTGACCCTAACCCTAACCCTAACACTAACCTGTACCATAACCCTAACCCTAACCCTAAACCTAACCCTAAACTATACCGTAAACCTAATTCTAACCCTAACCCTAACCCAACCCTAACTCTAACCCTAACCCTAACCCTAAACCTAACCTGTACGGTAAACCTAACACTAAACCTAACCCTAAACCTAAACGGTACCATAACCCTAAGTGTAAACCTAACACTAACCGTAACCCTAACCCTAACCTATACCATACCCCTTACCCTAACCCTAACCTGAACGTCACCCTAACCCTGACCCTAACCCTAACCGTAACCTGCACCAAAAACCTCAACCTAAATCTAACCCTTACTCTATCTGTACCATAACACTAACCCTAACCCTAACAATACCCCTAAACCTAAACCTAAATGTTACCATAACCCTAA
Organism: Otocyon megalotis megalotis; assembly: GCA_017311455.1. Classification (NCBI taxonomy): domain Eukaryota; kingdom Metazoa; phylum Chordata; class Mammalia; order Carnivora; family Canidae; genus Otocyon; species Otocyon megalotis. The sequence continues at coordinate 8,476 of JAEUCK010000870.1, read as the reverse complement.
TCGTAACCCTAAACCTAAACGGTACTGCAACCCTAACCCTAACCCTAACCCTTACCCTAACCCTAACCTGTACTGTAACCCTAACCCTAACCCTCAAACTAACTGTAAAACTTACCTGTACCGTAACACTAACCCTAACCCTAACCCTAACCCTAAACCTAACCCTAAACCTAACCCTGACCCTGACCCTAACCCTAACCCTAACCCTAACCCTAACGCTGACCCTAACATGTACGGTAAACTTAACACTAACCCTAACGCTAACCCTAACCCTATCCCTAAACTGTACGGTAACCCTAACCTTAAACCTAACTCTAAACCTAACCGGTACTGTAACCCTAACCCTAAAACTAATCCTCACCCTAACCCTAACCCTAACCCTAATTCTAAACCTAACCCTATCCGTAACCCTAAACTCTACCGTAACCCAAACCGTAACCGTAACCCTAACCCTAAACCTAACCCTAACCAAACCTAACTCTAACGTGTACGGTAATTCTAACCCTAACCCTAACCCTAACCCTAACCCTAACCCTAACCCTAACCTGTATGGTAAACCTAACCCTAAACCTAACCCTAAACCTAAACAGTACCATAACCGTAACTCTAACCATAACCCTAACCATAATCCGAACCCTAACCTGTACTGTTCCCTAACCCTACCCTAACCTGAACGTCACCCTAACCCTTACCCTAACCGTAACCCTAACCTGCATCATAACCTAAAACTAAATCTAACCCTAAGCCTAACCTGTACCGTAACACTAACCCTAACCCTCAACTAACTGTAAATCTTACCTGTACCGTAACACTAACCCTAACCATAACTCTAACCCTAACGCTAAACCTAACCCTAACCCTGACCCTAACCCTAACCCTAACACTAACCGTATCCCCTAACCCTAACTCTAACCCTAAACTTAACCACTAATCCTAACCCTAACTCTAACCCTAAACCTAACACCTAACACCAAACCTAAACCTAACCCTAACCCTACCCCTATCCCATAACCCAAAACCTAACCCTAACCCTAACCCTAATCCAAAAGCTAACGCCTAACCTAACCCTAACCCTACCCGTAACCCTAACGCTGACCCTAACCTGTACGGTAAACTTAACCCTAACCCTAACCCTAACCCTAACCTAACCCTAACCTGTACGTTAACCCTAACCCTAAACCTAACCCGAAACCTAACCGGTACCGTAACCCTAACCTGTACCATAACCCTAACCCTAACCCTAAACCTAAGCCTAAACTATACCGTAAACCTAATTCTAACCCTAACCCTAACCCTAACCCTAACTCCAACCCTAACCCTAACCCTAACTCTAACCTGTACGGTAACACTAAACCTAACCCTAATCCTAACCCTAACCCTAAACCTAACCTGTACGGTAAACCTAACCCTAAACCTAACCCTAAACCTAAACGGTACCATAACCCTAAGTGTAAACCTAACCCTAACCGTAACCCTAACCCTAACCTATACCATACCCCTTACCCTAACCCTAACCTGAACGTCACCCTAACCCTGACCCTAACCCTAACCGTAACCTGCACCAAAAACCTAAAACTAAATCTAACCCTAACCCTATCCTGTACCGTAACACTAACCCTAACCCTAACAATACCCCTAACCCTAAACCTAAACGGTACCATAACCCTAATCGTAACCCTAAACCTAAACGGTACTGCAACCCTAACCCTAACCCTAACCCTTACCCTAACCCTAACCTGCACTGTAACCCTAACCCTAACCCTCAAACTAACTGTAAAACTTACCTATACCGTAACACTAACCCTAACCCTAACCCTAACCCTAACTCTAACCCTAAGCCTAACCCTGACCCTGATCCTAACCCTAACCCTAACCCTAACGCTGACCCTAACCTGTACGGTAAACTTAACACTAACCCTAACGCTAACCCTAACCCTATCCCTAAACTGTACGGTAACCATAACCCTAAACCTAATCCTCACCCTAACCTAACCCTAACCCTAATTCTAAACCTAACCTTATCCGTAACCCTAAACTCTACCGTAACCCTAACCGTAACCATCACCTTAACCCTAAACCTAACTCTAACCAAACCTAACTCTAACCTGTACGGTAACTCTAAACCTAACCCTAACCCTAACCCTAACCCTAACCCTAACCCTAACCTGTATGGTAAACCTAACCCTAAACCTAACCCTAAACCTAAACAGTACCATAACCGTAAATCTAACCATATACCTAACCATAACCCAAACCGTAACCTGTACTGTTCCCTAACCCTACCCTAACCTGAGTGTCACCCTAACCCTTACCCTAACCGTAACCCTAACCTGCATCATAAACCTAAAACTAAATCTAACCCTAAGCCTAACCTGTACCGTAACACTAACCCTAACCCTCAACTAACTGTAAATCTTACTTGTACCGTAACACTAACCCTATCCATAACTCTAACCCTAACGCTAAACCTAACCCTAACCCTGACCCTAACCCTAACCCTAACACTAACCGTATCCCCTAACCCTAACTCTAACCCTAAACTTAACCACTAATCCTAACCCTAACTCTAACCCTAAACCAAACACCTAACACCAAACCTAACCCTAACCCTAAACCTACCCCTATCCCATTACCCTAAACCTAACCCTAACCCTAACCCTAACCCTAACCCTAAAGCTAACGCCTAACCTAACCCTAACCCTAACCGTAAACCTAACGCTGACCCTAACCTGTACGGTAAACTTAACCCTAACCCCAACGCTAACCCTAACCTAACCCTAACCCGTACGGTAACCCTAACCATAAACCTAACCCGAAACCTAACCGGTACCGTAACCCTAACACTAAACCTAATCCTAAACCTAACCCTAACCCTAACACTAACCTGTACCATAACCCTAACCCTAACCCTAAACCTAACCCTAACCTATACCGTAAACCTAATTCGAACCCTAACCCTAACCCTAACCCTAACTCTAACCTGTACGGTAACACTAAAATAACCCTAAACCTAAACCTAACCTGTACGGTAAACCTAACCCTAAACCTAACCCTAAACCTAAACGGTACCATAACCCTAAGTGTAAACCTAACCCTAACCGTAACCCTAACCCTAACCTATACCATACCCCTTACCCTAACCCTAACCTGAACGTCACCCTAAACCTGACCCTAACCCTAACCGTAACCTGCACCAAAAACCTAAACTAAATCTAACCCTAACCCTATCCTGTACCGTAACACTAACCCTAACCCTAACAATACCCCTAAACCTAAACCTAAACGGTACCATAACCCTAATCGTAACCCTAAACCTAAACGGTACTGCAACCCTAACCCTAACCCTAACCCTTACCCTAACCCTAACCTGTACTGTAACCCTAACCCTAACCCTCAAACTAACTGTAAAACTTACCTATACCGTAACACTAAACCTAACCCTAACCCTAACGCTAACCCTAACCCTAACCCTACCCTGTACGGTAACCCTAACCCTAAACCTAACTCTAAACCTAACCGGTACCGTACCCTAAACCTAAACCTAATCCTCACCCTAACCTTAACCCTAACCCTAATTCTAAACCTAACCCTATCCGAACCCTAAACTCTACCGTAACCCTAACCGTAACCGTCACCCTAACCCTAAACCTAACACTAACCAAACCTAACTCTAACCGGTACGGAAACTCTAAACCTAACCCTAACCCTAACCTGTATGGTAAACCTAACCCTAAACCTAACCCTAAACCTAAACAGTACCATAACCGTAACTCTAACCATAACCCTAACCATAACCCGAACCCTAACCTGTACTGTAACCCTAACCCTACCCTAACCTGAACGTCACCCTAACCCTTACCCTAACCGTAACCCTAACCTGCATCATAAACCTAAAACTAAATCTAACCCTAAGCCTAACCTGTACCGTAACACTAACCCTAACCCTCAACTAACTGTAAATCTTACCTGTACCGTAACACTAACCCTAACCATAACCCTAACCCTAACCCTAAACCTAACCCTAACCCTGACCCTAACCCTAACCCTAACACTAATCCTTATCCCCTAACCCTAACTCTAACCCTAAACTTAACCACTAATCCTAACCCTAACTCTAACCCTAAACCTAACACCTAACACCAAACCTAACACTAACCCTAACCCTACCCCTATCCCATAACCCTAAACCTAACCCTAACCCTAACCCTAACCCTAAAGCTAACGCCTAACCTAACCCTAACCCTAACCGTAACCCTAATGCAGACCCTAACCTGTACGGTAAACTTAACCCTAACCCTAACGCTAACGCTAACCCTAACCCTAACCTGTACGGTAACCCTAACCCTAAACCTAACCCGAAACCTAAAAGGTACCGTAACTGTAACACTAAACCTAATCCTAAACCTAATCCTAACCCTAAACCTAACCTGTACCATAACCCTAACCCTAACCCTAAACCTAAACCTAAAGTATACCGTAAGCCTAATATTAAACCTAACCCTACCCGTAACCCTAAACTCTACCGTAACCCTAACCGTAACCGTAACCCTAACCCTAAACCTAACTCTAACCTGTACGGTAACTCTAAACCTAACCATAACCCTAACACTAACTCTAACCCTAACCCTAACCCTAACCTGTATGGTAAACCTAAACCTAAACCTAACCCTAAACCTAAGCAGTACCATAACCGTAACTCTAACCCTAATTTTAACCGTAACCCTAATTCTAACCTGTACCGTAACCCTAACCCTAACCTGAATGTCACCCAAACCCTTACCCTAACTGTAACCCTAACCTGCATCATAAACTTAAAACTAAATCTAACCCTAACCCTAATCTGTACGGTAACACTAACCCTAACCCTAACAATACTCCTAACCCTAAACCTAAACGGTACAATAACCCTAACCCTAACCCTAAACTATACTGTAATCCTAAACCTAACCATAACCTGTACCATAACCCTAACACTAACCCTAACCCTAATCCTAACCCTAACCTGTACCGTAAACCTAAACCTAACCCTAACACTAACCTTACCTGTACCATAAATATAACACTAAACCTAAACCTAACCCTAATCCTAACCTGTACTTTAACACTAACCCAAAACCTAACACTACGCCCAACCCTAAACCTAACTTGTACCATAACCCTAACCCCAACCCTAACACTAATCCTAACCCTAACCATAACCTAACCCTAACACTAAATTATACCGTAACCCTAATTCTAACCCTAAACGTATCCGTAAACCTAAGCTCTACCGTAACCCTCACCGTAATCATAACCGTAAACCTAACCCAAAAACTTAACCCTAACCCTAACCCTGATCTAACCTGTACGGTAACTCTAAACCTAACCTAACTGTAACCCTAACCTGTTCCGCAACCCTAACCCTAACCCTAACCCTGACCCAAACCTGTACGGTAAACCACACCCTAACCCTAAAGCTAACCCTAACCCTAACATGTACGGTAACCCTAACCCTAAATCTAACTCTAAACCTAACCGGTACCGAAATCCTAACCCTAAAACTAATCCTAACCCTAACCCTAACCCTAACCCTAACCTGTACCATAACCCTTACCCTAAACCTAAACCTAACACTAAATTATACCGTAACCCTAATTCTAACCCTAAACGTATCCGTAAACCTAAGCTCTACCGTAACCCTCACCGTAACCATAACCGTAACCCTAACCCTAAACCTAACCCTAACCCTAACCCTGATCTAACCTGTACGGTAACTCTAACCCTAACCCTAACCCTAACCCTAACCCTAACCGTAATGTTAAACCTAAACCTAAAACTAACCCTATACCTAAACGGTACCATAACCCTAACTCTAACCCTAATCCTAACCATAAATCTAACCCTAACCTGTACCGTAACCATAACCCTAACCCTAACCTGAATGTCATCCTAACCCTGACCCTAACCCTAACCCTAACCTATACCGTATTCCTAACCCTAACCCTAACACTTACCTGCACCATAACCTAAAACTAAATCTAACCCTAACCCTAACCTTTACCGTAACACTACCCTAAACCTAACAATACCCATAACCCTAAACCTAAACGGTACCATAACCCTAACCCTAAACCTAACCCTAAACTGTACTGTAACCCTAACCCTAACCCTAACCTGTACCATAACCCTAACACTAACCCTAACCCAAATCCGAACCCTAACCTGTACCGTAAACCTAAACCTAAACCTAACACTAACCTTAACCTGTACCATAAACCTAACACTAAACCTAACCCTAACCCTACCTGTACCTTAACACTAACCCTATCCCTAACACTACACCCAACCCTAAACCTAAATTGTACCATAACCCTAACCGTAACCCTAACCCTAACCCTAACCTGTACCGCAAACTTAACCCTAACCCAAACCCTAAACCTAATACTGACACTAACCTGTACGTTAACCCTACCCCTAACCATAACCCTTACCCGAACCCGAAGCCTAATCCTAACCCTAACCTGTACCGTAACTCTAACTCTAACACTAACCCTAACCCTAACCCTAACTTATACCGTAACCCTAACCCTAAACCTAACCCTACCCAGAACCGTAACCCTAACCCTAACACTACCCGTAATCCTAACCCACAACTGTACCGCAACCCTAACCGTAACCCTAACCCTAATGTAACCCTTACCTGTACCGTAACACTAACCCTAACCCTAACCCTAACCTGTACCGTGAGGCTAAACCTAACCCAAACTCTAACCCTAAACTGTACCGAAACCCTAACACTAACCCTAAACCTAACCCTAACATATACCGTAACCCTAACCCTAACCCACAATATAATGCTAAAACTTACCTGTACCGTAACACTAACACTAACCCTAACCCTAACCCTAATCCTAAGCCCTAACACTAACCCTAACCCTAACCCCTAACACTAAACCAGACCCTAAACCTAACCCTAAACCCTAACCCTACCTCTACCCCTAACCCTAATCCTACCCCTAACCCTATTCCTAACCCTAACCATAACCGTAAGCCTAACACTTAACCCTAACCATAACCCTTCCCTAAACCTCACCCTAATATCTAACCCCAACCTTAACCTCTAACCCTAACCCTAAACCTAACCCCTAATCCTAAACCTAACCCTAACCCCTAACCCTAACCCTGAACCTAACCTGTCCGGTACCATAATACTAACACTAATCCCAAACCTTACCCTTGCTTGAACCGTAACCCTAAACCTAACCCTAAACCTAACCCTAACCTGTTCCGCAACCCTAAACCTAACCCTAACCCTAACGCTAACCCAAACCCTAACCCTAACCTGTACGGTAACCCTAACCCTAAACCTAACTCTAAACCTAACCGGTACCGTAACCCTAACCATAAACCTAATCCTCACCCTAACCCTAACCCTAACCCAAATTCTAAACCTAACCCTATCCGTAACCCTAAACTCTACTGTAACCCTAACCGTAACCGTAACCCTAAGCCTAAACCTAACCCTAACCAAACCTAACTCTAACCTGTACGGTAACTCTAACCCTAACCCTAAACATAACCCTAACCTGGATGGTAAACCTAACCCTAAACCTAACCCTAAACCTAAACAGTACCATAACCGTAACTCTAACCATAACCCTAACCATAACCCGAACCCTAACCTGTACTGTAACCCTAACCCTACCCTACCCTGAACGTCACCCTAAACGGTACCCTAACCGTAACCCTAACCTGCATCATAAACCTAAAACTAAATCTAACCCTAAGCATAACCTGGACCGTAACACTAACCCTAACCCTCAACTAACTGTAAATCTTACCTGTACCGTAACACTAACCCTAACCATAACTCTAACCCTAACCTTAACCTAACCCTAACCCTGACCCAAACCCTAACCCTAACACTAACCGTATCCCCTAACCCGAACTCTAACCCTAAACTTAACCACTAATCCTAACCCTAACTCTAACCCTAAACCTAACAGCTAACACCAAACCTAACCCTAACCCTAACCCTACCCCTATCCCATAACCCTAACCCTAACCCTAACCCTAACCCTAAAGCTAACGCCTAACCTAACCCTAACCCTAACCGTAACCCTAACGCTGACCCTAACCTGTACGGTAAACTTAACCCTAACCCTAACGCTAACCCTAACCTAACCCTAACCTGTACGGTAACCCTAACCTTAAACCTAACCCTAAACCTAAACAGTACTATAACCTTAACTCTAACCATAACCCTAACCATAACCCGAACCCTAACCTGTACTGTAACCCTAACCCTACCCTACCCTGAACGTCACCCTAACCGATACCCTAACCGTAACCCTAACCTGCATCATACACCTAAAACTAAATATAACCCTAACCCTAACCTGTACCGTAACACTAACCCTAACGCTCAACCTAACTGTAAAACTTACCTGTACCGTACCACTAACCCTAACCCTAACCATAACCCTAAACCTAACCC
>JAEUCK010000869.1:0-12418 GCA_017311455.1 Otocyon megalotis megalotis | reverse complement strand
ATGGTGGGTATTTGTCATTTCTAATAGCTGAGTAATATTCCATCGCATACAGAAACCACATCTCCTTTATCCATTTCTTTCGATGGACATCGAGGTTCTTTCCACAGTTTGGCTATTGTGGACATTGCTGCTAGAAACATCGGGGTGCAGGTGTCCTGACGTTTCATTGCATCTGCATCATTGGGGTAAATCCCCAACTGTCCAATTGCTGGGTGGTAGGGCAGGTCAATTTTTAACTCTTTGAGGGACCTGCACACAGTTTTCCAGAGTGGCTGCACCATTTCACATTAGATTTCACAGTAATTTTAATTTACATGATAATAGGTTCTGGTAGGCATGTAAAACATAAATTACATAAACTGCTTTTCCAGATTTGTTTATGCAGGTAGAAACATTGTGATATAAGATATATACATTATACATATACGTTGTATGCTTTATATATATATATAAAGTATATATATAAGATATATACGTTATACGTTGTATATAAGATATATTAATTTATATCTTGAGTACACTGCACACTGTGGCAATCAATAACTGTGAATTTGATGAGATAGTATAATAGAAAAGATAATTTGGGGGACAGGTAAATGTAATGATTCTAGAAAACATAGGCTTATGCAACTGGTTTCCTAAGAAGGAGTAATATATGCTCTATTTATTTGGAATAAAAAAGCTAGGACAGGGAATAACTGTATAATGTAGCAGAATGGTGACATTGTATTAATTTGCCAGCTATAATAAAATTTTTTATACAGTTGTATGATTTGCACTGGTACTATAATATTGAGTAATATATAGCCCTTATTGAAATTTCACCAGTTTTCCAAATAGTTTTTTTTTTCCTGCCCCTGAATCCAAACTACGATCCCAAATTGCATTTAGCTGCTATTTTCTTTCTTTCTGCTAACCTATGGCAGCTATTTAAGTCTTTCTTTGTCTTTTATGGCCTTGAAACATTTGATGAGTACTGGTAAGTTGTTCTGAAGAATGCCTCTCACTTTGGGTTTATGTGACCCTTTTGGATGATTAGATTAAGGTTTTGCATTTCTTGGCGATATCACAGCCAAAATGTGGAAGGAGCTTCGGTTCCATCAAAAGATGAATGGATAAGGAAGATATGGTATATGTCTACAAGGGAATATTACTCAGCCATTAGAAATGACAAATATGGGGATCCCTGGGTGGCTCAGCAGTTTGGCACCTATCTTTAGCCCAGGGCGTCATCCTGGATTCCCAGGATGAGTCCCATGTCGGGATCCTCACATGGAGCCTGCTTCTCTCTCCTCCTGTGTCTCTGCCTCTCTCTATCATAAATAAATAAATAAGTTTTTAAAGAAAATTTTAAAAAGTGACAAATACCCACCATTTGCTTTGATGTGGATGGAACTGGAGGGTATTATGCTGAGTGAAATAAGTCAACTGGAGAAGGACAAACATTATATGGTCTCATTCATTTGGGGGATATAAAAAGTACTGAAATGGAATAAAGGGGAAAGGAGAGAAAATGAATGGGAAATATCAGAGATGGAGAGAGAACTTGAGAAACTCCTGGCTCCAGGAAATGAACAAGGCGTGGTGGAAGGGGAGGAGGGTGTGGGATGGGGGTGAATGGGTGACGGGCACTGAGGGGGCACTTGATGTGATGAGCACTGGGTGTTATTCTGTATGCTGGCAAATTGAACACAAATAAAAAATCAATTTATTATTTTTAAAAAAGAATCATAACTAACAAAATATATATATAAATAAAATAAAATAAGGTAAAATAAATAAAATAATAAAATAATTGGTTGAATCAGAATATTTATGTAATCTCAGAGTATCTCTCCAAATATAGTTATTAGCTACAAAGGGAATAATAGTAAATCTACAGTGGAAATACCCAACATATATTACCTTGATCAAGAAAATCCTGAAGAAAAAATATATCATGTATCCCCTGATATGATACATTGTCAAGAACACGTCACTTCTGTGATATTGCCAAGACAGAGATTCTTACAGTAGGTTACTATTTTCCCTAAATACCAGTTAATTACAAATAATTCCATGTACATTAGCTAAGCATTTCCCCGATCTGCACCTGCAATCATTGTGCATCACACGACCACCCAGCTCAAGGAGAAATTTGGTAGAAGCAGCATAAACTCCATGTTGGACATGAGGCTGCAAATGCATCAAATATCTAAAGCAAAAGAAGACAGACCCCTAATGGTGTCAATATGTTGATCCACGCACACAGCATCCACGTCAGTGACAGCCTGGGAAGGAAGCAGGATTCACACCAGGAAGTTCTGTGGATGTGGAGTCTGAGCATCAACACACACACACACACACACACACAAGAGTATGTAAACGTTTTCAGCTTCATCATTTTTTCTGTTAAAAGCAGGCCTCTCAGCAAGTCAGATACGTTTGTATGGAGCCAGGGAAAGACACTGGCTCAGGGTGTGTGTTGAGGGAAAGTGGTGATGATGAGGTCGTGATCCAGGAGGGGATTATATGGAGTCAGTTTCCCACCAGTATCTGGGGACGGAACTCAAGGGCGCTTGCTGGATTTCCCATGGGTGGGGCAGGAGGAGAAGAGGGAGGATTGGAGATCAAGGAGACAGCAGGTAATACTCAAAAATACGGTGTGATGACAAATTCCACTAAACAATTATGAAAACTGAGAGAACAAAAGTGGAGGAGGACCTTCCACCTGCAGGGAATAACTCATGGATCCTTCAGGTGCTCATATCAGCTGTGTGAGTCCTCTAACAGCCACATGTTGGAACCTAACGTCCATGTGATGGGAGGAGGAGGTGGGGCCTCAGGGGACCACTTAGGTCAGGAGGTGCAGCCTCATTATGGGATCAGGGCCCTTATACACCAGGACTGGGAATGCCTCCTGCGCTTTGGCCCCATGTGAGGCATCTGTCTGGGTGTATGTCGTACAATTGTTATTATTTTTGCAGCAGTAACGGTTGAGTTTTGTGTTCCATGAAAATCACCTCACTGATGAGTGACAAAGAGAGAAAGCACTTATCTCCATGTGACATGGGCTTCAGGCAGGAGTTCAGGCAACCTCCCCAAGGACAAGAAATGCAGGAATATAATTGTCATGAGTTATATGTCTCCCTACAGTCTATGTAACTCCATTTTGGATGGGATGGGCTGCTGGAAGTCTCCGTGATGCAAGCGACCCATTCGAGGATGGAAACTGCTGCATCTGGGGCAGAACAGAAGTCTTGTCTCATTTGGCAGGGTCAAAGGGACTGACATGAGAAAGCCAAATGGAGCTGGCTCCAGGCAGCAAACAGGAATTGAATTCCTTAATCTTGGAATATTCTCTAAGTCTTTATCTTCCTCTGTGTGTACAAATGCCAGTCATAGATCCTGATACAACTATAACAGTTTGATGAAGAAGAGGTCACATAGGGTCCTGGGTTGGGTCTTCAGAGAGTGTCTGTGGTGTGTGCTGCGTGCACTGTGCTGTACTGTTTTGGTGCCTCTTTCCTTCAGGTCTGGCATCTACACACGCTCTCCCTGCCTGCAGTGGGCAGTGTGTGGTCCTTGGGAAGAATGTGATGAGTTTAAACTGGATGTGCTCTGCTCAGCTTGTTAAATGAGCCGTGAAACCACCTCCACTAGAACTGGGGCCCTACAGATTCTCTGGTCAGGAGATGTGGGTGGGTAGGGGTGCAGCCACTCAGGGAAACCGTATTATTGTGCCTCAAATTGGTAAATGTAGACCTGCCCTGTGATCCCACAACTGCCCTACTGTGTATTTATGCTAAGATTACAAAAGTGCTGATTCAAAGGGATACACACTTCTTCTTTGCCAATTTGAATGCCTTTAATGTCTTTTGTTGTCTGATTGCTGAGGCTAGGACTTCCAGTACTATGTTGAATAGCAGTGGTGAGAGTGGACATCCCTGTCTTGTTCCTGATCTTAGGGGAAAGGCTCCCAGTGCTTCCCCATTGAGAATGATATTTGCTGTGGGCTTTTCGTAGATGGCTTTTAAGATGTCCAGGAAAGTTCCCTCTATCCCAATAATGAAGAGTTTTGATCAGGAATGGATGCTGTATTTTGTTAAATGCTTTCTCTGCATCTAATGAGAGGATCATATGGTTCTTGGTTTTTCTCTTGCTGATGTGATGAATCACATTGATTGTTTTACGAGTGTTGAACCAGCCTTGTGTCCCGGGGATAAATCCGACTTGTTCATGGTGAATAATTTTCTTAATGTGTAGTGGATCCTATTGGCTAGTATCTGGTTGAGGATTTTTGCATCCATGTTCATCAGGGATATTGGTCTGTAATTCTCATTTTTGGTGGGGTCTTTGTCTGGTTTTGGAATTAAGGTGATGCTGGCCTCATAGAACGAATTTGGAAGTACTCCATCTCTTTCTATCTTTCCAAACAGCTTTACTAGAATAGGTATGATTTCTTCTTTAAACGTTTGATAGAATTCCCCTGGGAAGCCATCTGGCCCTGGGCTCTTGTGTCTTGGGAGGTTTTTCTCCCTCTTCACCGATGACATGATACTCTACATAGAAAACCCAAAAACCTCCACACCAAGATTGCTAGAACTCATACAGCAATTTGGTAGCGTGGCAGGATACAAAATCAATGCCCAGAAGTCAGTGGAATTTCTATACACTAACAATGAGACTGAAGAAAGAGAAATTAAGGAGTCAATCCCATTTACAATTGCACCCAAAAGCATAAGATACCTAGGGATAAACCTAACCAAAGAGGTAAAGGATCTATACCCTAAAAACTATAGAACACTTCTGAAAGAAATTGAGGAAGACACAAAGAGATGGAAAAATATTCCATGCTTTTGGATTGGCAGAATTAATTTTGTGAAAATGTCCATGTTACCCAGGGCAACTTACACGTTTAATGCAATCCCTATCAAAATACCATGGACTTTCTTCAGAGAGTTAGAACAAATTATTTTAAGATTTCTGTGGAATCAGAAAAGACCCCGAATAGCCAGGGGAATTTTAAAAAAGAAAACCATATCTGGGGGCATCACAATGCCAGATTTCAGGTTGTACTACAAAGCTGTGGTTATCAAGACAGTGTGGTCCTGGCATAAAAACAGACACATAGATCAATGGAACAGAATAGGGAACCCAGAAGTGGACCCTGAACTTTATGGTCAACTAATATTCGATAAAGGAGGAAAGACTGTCCATTGGAAGAAAGACAGTCTCTTCAATAAATGGTGCTGGGAAAATTGGACATCCACATGCAGAAGAATGAAACGAGACCACTCTCTTGCACCAGACACAAAGATAAACTCAAAATGGATGAAAGATCTAAATGTGAGACAAGATTCCATCAAAATCCTAGAGAAGAGCACAGGTAACACCCTTTTTGAGCTTGGCCACAGTAACTTCTTGTAAGATACATCCAGGAAGGCAAAAGAAACAAAAGCAAAAATGAACTATTGGGACTTCATCAAGATAAGAAGCTTTTGCACAGCAAAGGATACAGTCAACAAAACTCAAAGACAACCTACAGAATGGGAGAAGATATTTGCAAATGACATATCAGATAAAGGGCTAGTTTCCAAGATCTATAAAGAACTTATTAAACTCAACAGCAAGGAAACAAACAATCCAATCATGAAATGGGCAAAAGACATGAAGAGAAATCTCACAGAGGAAGACATAGACATGGCCAACATGCACATGAGAAAATGCTCTGCATCACTTGCCATCAGGGAAATACAAATCAAAACCACAATGAGATACCACCTCACACCAGTGAAAATGGGGAAAATCAACAAGGCAGGAAACCACAAATGTTGGAGAGGATGTGGAGAAAGGGGAACCCTCTTACACTGTTGGTGGGAATGTGAACTGGTGCAGCCACTCTGGAAAACTGTGTGGAGGTTCCTCAAAGAGTTAAAAATAGACCTGCCCTACGACCCAGCAATTGCACTGTTGGGGATTTACCCCAAAGATACAGATGCAATGAAACGCCGGGACACCTGCACCCCGATGTTTCTAGCAGCAATGTCCACAATAGCCAAACTGTGGAAGGAGCCTCGGTGTCCATCGAAAGATGAATGGATAAAGAAGATGTGGTTTATGTATACAATGGAATATTCCTCAGCCATTAGAAACGACAAATACCCACCATTTGCTTCAATGTGGATGGAACTGGAGGGTATTATGCTGAGTGAAGTAAGTCAATCGGAGAAGGACAAACAGTGTATGTTCTCATTCATTTGGGAATATAAATAATAGTGAAAGGGAATATAAGGGAAGGGAGAAGAAATGTGTGGGAAATATCAGAAAGGGAGACAGAACATAAAGACTCCCAACTCTGGGAAAAGAACTAGGGGTGGTGGAGGGTGGAGGAGGTGGGGGTGAGTGGTGACGGGCACTGAGGGGGACACTTGACGGGAAATAAGTCAGTCTCAGAAGGACAATCATCATACTTTCTCTCATACAATGAAAGGGATCATAAGGGAAGGAGGAAAAATGAGAGGGGATAAATCAGAAAGGAAGACAAAACATGAGAGACTCCTATCCCTGGGACTCAGACAAAGGGCTGGGGAAGGGAGGTGGGTGGTGGGACATGGTACCTGGGTGACGGGCACTAAGGAGGGTGCGTTATGAGATGAGCACTTGGTGTTACTCTATGTTGGGAAATTGAGCTTAAATAAATATTGAATAAATACATGAAAAAAAACTATTAAAGAGAGAGAACATTTTGAGAAATAACCAGCCAACAAATTCAGCAATCAGAGAAAAAATGGATGCCTTCAAGTAAATGTAGAAACATCGCAGTCGGAAACAGGATTGAATAGAAAATCTGTAAAGACTCCAAACCAGGGAATGAAAATCAAACATATTTAAAAGTCTTCTAAAAATCAAAAGCCCTGGGACAGATGGCTACCCATGGGAATGCAACAAGCATTGAAATAGAATTAATACCTATCCTGAAAATTTTCCAAAACATAGAAATTAAAGGAAATGTCCTAGCTCATTTTCAGAGGGTAGCATTGCCTTGACCTCAAAAGCAAAGATCCAACCTAAAAGGAGAATTACAGACTAATATCCTTGATGTATATGGATGCAAATTTCACCAAGGTCCTAACCAACAGGATCCACCAGTACGTTAATAGGATAATTCACCATAATTATCCTGGTCTCTAAGGGTGGTTCTGCATCTGCAAATCCATTAATGGGATTTGGATCATTAATAAAACAAAGGATAAGGACCATTTTATAATCTCAACTCATGTCCAAAAGCTTTTGGCAAGAGCGATTATGCTTTCATGTTAAAAATTTCTTGCTGCATAGAGATAGGGGAACATATTCAACATAAAAGCCATCTACAGAAGACACATGGAGAATGTCTTCCTCAACAGGGAAAAGTTGAGAGCTTTTCCCCTAAGATCAGGAATAGGACAGGGATGCCCTCCATCACCACTGTTCTTCACCATTGTGGTAGAAGGCCTAGGCTCAACAATCAGACAGCAAACAGAAGGAAATGTCCTCCAACTCAGCAAAGAAAAAATCAAACTTTCACTCTTCACACGCAAGTTATTTTAAGTTCAAATCCCAAAGATTCCTTTGAAAAAATTTCTAGAACTGACACCTGATTTAAGCAAAATGGGAGCATGTAAAATGAATACAAGGAAGTCAATGGCTTTTCTATATAGTGCAAATGAATTAGAAAAAAAAAACAAGGGCTGGATGCAATTTATAATTGCACCAGAAATCATGAGATAAAGAGGGAAAATCCTAACCAAAGAGGGATGGATGTATAGTCTAATCATTCCAGAACACTTATGAAAGACAGTATGGAAGACCCAAGCAGATAGAAAATATTTATTCTCATAGATTAGAAGAATAAATATTGAAAAATAATTATGCTACCAAGAGCAAGTTATCCTTTCAAAGCCAGGTTTATTAAATATCACCAGAATTTGTCACAGAGCTTGAGCAAATGATCTAAAAACCTTTAGGGAACCACAAAGACCTCCACTAACCAAAGCAATCCTGAAAAAGTAAAGCAAAGCTGGAGACCTCATGATTCTGTTTGCAAGGTAAATTATGACGTTGTGATCACCAGGACAGTATGGCGCTGGAAAAAATACAGACTTATAGATGAATAGAAAACTTCAAGAACCCAGAAATGGACCCAGAATAGTATGGTCAAAAAATCTTGACAGGGATCCCTGGGTGGCGCAGCGGTTTAGCGCCTGCCTTTGCCCCAGGGCGCGATCCTGGAGACCTGGGATCGAATCCCACGTCGGGCTCCCGGTGCATGGAGCCTGCTTCTCCCTCTGCCTATGTCTCTGCTCTCTCTCTCTCTCTGTGACTATCATAAATAAATAAAAAAAAAATTAAAAAAAAATCTTGACAAAGTAGGAAAGAATATCCAATGGAATAAAAGAAAATCTCTTCAATAAATGCCATTGGCAATATTGGAGAACCACATGCAGAAGAATGAAAGTGGACACTTGTTTTACATCATTCACAAAATTGGACTCAAAGTTGATGAAAGACCTAAATGTGAGTCAGGAAACCATCAGAATCCTCAGGAGATCACTGGCAGCACCTTTTCTACCTCAGCTGCAACCACTTCTAGACGTGTCTCCAGAGGCAAGGGAAAACAAAGGACAATGAACTATGGCGACTTCATCAAGGAAAGAGCATTCTCACAGCAAAGGAATCACTCAAAGTAACTAAAAAGCCACCTAGAGAATGAGAGAAGATATTTGGAAATGTCTTATCAGATTAAAGGCTCAAATTCCAATCTGAAATGAGACAGAACCTAAAGACTCCTAACTCTGGGAAACGAACTATGGGTGGTGGAAGGGGAGGAGGGCGGGGGGTGGGGATTAATGGGTGACGGGCACTGAGGGGGGCACTTGACGGGATGAGCACTGGGTGTTATTCTGTATGTTGGCAAATTGAACACCAATAAAAAATTAATTTATTAAATAAATAAATATAATAAAATCAGAAAAAAATAAAATGAACTTATCAATCTCAACACACACCAAAGATGTATATCTCCAATCAGAATTGGGCAGAAGTTGTGAACAGAATTCTTGTCCTTCGTGAGGTCTCGCACCACACCATATATTACGGAGCTGATCCACATGCAAAACGAAATTCATTTGCTGTCCTAGATCTGCTATATATCAGACAAAATGTTAGAGTAAAGAATCTGACAAATAACAGGGAAAAAATTTATGCACCTAAATCTAAGATTACCCTTGAAATTAGGCAATAATAAAATAAAAGATATTAAAATCAGTCAATAGGAAGTTAAATAATTTGTTTGCATATACATAGTCAACGAGGAAAATTATTTCAAAAACCAATTACAAGTGACTAATGAGCTCAAAGAAAATTCAGGATATAAAATCAATAGAGACAATAAAGTTAAATCCTACACACTAACAACAAATTTTCTGTATCAAATGTACAAAACAATCACCTTTATACTGGTACCAAAAATAAATATTTATGATTAAACTTCATTAAGCAGAGAAAATATTGTTTAAAAATGACCTTTTCTAATGAAAGACCTTTAAAAAGGAACAGAAATGCAAAGATAAATACATTGATGGATTACAGCATCATAAATCCACTGTGAAACCAAAGAAACTGGTCTGAGGTTCTGAGGCAATCTTTGTATATAACTTATTAAGAATTGAATCTAACTTGGCAGGTGACTATATAGTCAGCGGACATGCAAATCGGGCCCTCCCTCCACTGATTAAACAAGCCCAGCCCAGACCCTGCAGCTGGGAGAGGAGCTCCAGCCCCAGGATCCCCAGGTGTCCCCATTCAGTGCTCAGGGCACAACACAGACAAACCACCATGGAGTCTGTGCTCTGCTGGGTTTTCCTTGTCGCTATTTTAAAAGGTAATTCATGGAGAACCAGATACCCTGAGTCTGTGAGTGTAGGTGAGTGAGAGAAACAGGATGTGGGACAGTTTCCTGACCAGGATGTCTTGTGTCTGCAGGTGTCCAGGGTGAGGTGCAGCTGGTGGAGTCTGGGGGAGGCCTGGTGAAGCCTGGGGGGTCCCTGAGACTCTCCTGTGTGGCCTCTGGATTCACCTTCAGTAGCTACTACATGCACTGGGTCCGCCAGGCTCCAGGGAAGGGGCTGCAGTGGGTCGCATGGATTAGGTATGATGGAAGTAGCACATACTACACTGACGCTGTGAAGGGCCGATTCACCATCTCCAGAGACAACGCCAAGAACACGCTGTATCTGCAGATGAACAGCCTGAGAGCTGAGGACACGGCCGTGTATTACTGTGCGAAAGACACAGTGAATCAACCTCAGTGTGAGCCCAGACACAAACCTCTCTGTTAGGGGATCAGGACCGCCAGGGGGTGCACACTCCTCACCACTTCTGTCTTGAAGGCCCAGTAGCAGGTGCAGGTGGAGGTTCTGGGCAGGTTTCCTGTCAGGGTCTGAGCTTCCTCTCCAAGGAGCAGTTGCCCCAAGGGAGTTCCTCTTGGCACAGGATTCTCTGCTTATGTATTCAGTCTCTAACTTACTTTGTTGTCATAGAGAAATATTCCAATTCCAAAAATGACAGTGCCTTTTGCTTTACTTATTCCTTATTCAGTTTCTGAATTGGAAATCTGGTTGTTTTTAGTCAACAACTCTTCTTATATGCTCAGGGACAAATCTGCTTAAAATTTCTTACTACTGTCGGTTAATACTAGTTTATTACCCATATCTTCATTTACCGCAACTTCTTTATAAAGTCCCAGCTGTATTCATGGAACATGAAACAACCACCAAGTTCACTCTGCAATTATTATTTAATCTAATTTAATATAATTTAATTTAATTATTTATTTTATTATTTTATTTTATTTTATATATTTTTATTGGATTTCAATTTGCCAACATATACCATAACTCCCAGTGCTTATTCCACCAAGTTCCCCCCTCACTGCCGGTCACCCAGTCACCCCAACCCTCCGCTGACCTTCCCTTCCTCTACCCCTTGTTCATTTCCCAGAGTAAGGATTCTCTCATGTTCTGTATCCTCCCTGACATTTCCCACTCATTTTCCTTCCTTTCTCCTTTTTTCCTTTTCTCGGTTTTTTATATTCCATTAATAAATGCGACCATATGTTTGTCACTTTCCCATGGACTTACTTCACTCAGCATAATACCCTCCAGTTCCATCCACGTTGTTGCAAAGGTGTTCCTCGCTTCTAATATGCAAGGATTTTAGAAACAACATAGAGTTCATGCTGGTCATGACACTACAAAAGGCTCAAAACTCAAATGGAGAGAAGATGGACTGCAGGTGTGACTTCAGTCTTGAACCACTCTCACAGAATCAATATCAGTGTGAATCTGGGAAAGCAAGGGACCCCAAGAAGTACGTTGTGAGGATGTGTAGTCTGAAGGGCCCCCCCCCCACACACACAGACGCTAGAGTACAAACCTTTATCACCTTCATCATCGTGTCTGTTGAGAGCAGGGCAGGCCTCTCAGCACGTCATAAGTGCTTGGATTTTGGAAGGACACTGGCTCGTGGTGTGTGTCGTGGGGCAGTGGTAGGGACGAGGTCCTCCTCCAGGAGGGGCTTGTGTGGAGTCAGTGTCCCACCTGCATCAAAGGAGGGAATTCAATGGTTCCTGCTGGATTTCCCATGGGTGGGGAAGGAGGAGAAGAGGGAGGACTGGTGATCACAGGTGTCAGCAGGTGACACTCAAAGATATGGTGTGATGACAAGTTAAACTAAACTATTATGAAAACTGAGAGAACAAAGGTGGAGGAGAACTTTTCACCTGCAGGGAATTACTCATGGATCCTTCAGGTGCTGATATCAGCTCACTGTGTGTGGCCTCTACATCCCTGTTTTGGAACGTAACGTCCATGTGATGGGAGGATGAGGTGGGGCCTTAGGGGAGCACTTAGGTCAGGAGGTGCAGCCTCAAGATGGGATCAGGGCCTTATACACCAGGACTGGGAAACCTCCCTGCACACTGGTCCCATGTGAGTTGATGGGGCAAGGTTGGGGTAGGACTTGCGTGCTCTTTGGACACCACATCAGCCTGCACCTGGACCTCAGACATCCCAGATTCAAGATCTGAGAGAATGAGTGTCTGTTGTTTGCTCCACCCAGTCCATGTACAATGGTCCAGGAGTGGGGACAGGATAAGTCATTTTTCTTGGCTGGATTCATTGTTTTGTTGTCTGCTGAATTTGTTAAGGAAATATCTTGTCCTCTTCTGTAGGTTTTTCTTTGTTTAAATTGAATTTACCAATATTTAATACACACTCAGTGCCTACCACATCCTGTGCCCTCCTTAACGCCCATCACCCAGTTGCCCCACACCCACCCTCCCCCTTCCAGCAACTCTCAGGTATTTTTTTTCCCTGAGTTCAGTGTCTTTAATGAT